>PVHP010013371.1:0-41096 GCA_004024765.1 Zapus hudsonius | reverse complement strand
CCTTTCTCCTCTCATCCTTCTAGTAGAAATTCAGTAAAATCTTATTTTAGCAATAACTAAAACTAAAGCTTTTACATAAAGTTTACACAAAGAACATTACTAAAATCACCATTGCTATAAAAATAATGCTGCTCACTCCATTAGCTCTTAATTAAATGCAGAGCTCTCAACACACCCAGAGAACTAAGTTAATTTACACATGGTCTGCAGCCCCAGCACAAAGAAAACATTCTCTCTTTGCCTCTCTTCAGTTGCATACCATTAGGAGTTTTCTTTTTTTAATTCAGCCAGAAGTTGGAAGCTATGTTTTATTGGATCTTTAGAAACACCCAAGCATTACTTCTTTTGACAAATTCAATGGTCCTTTTAGTTAGCAAAATAAATGGTAACTTATTTATATTAATTGTATACATTTAGCGTGATACAGGTTAGACTTGAACCTTATCTGCCTGCCCACAATCTTTTTTTTAGTGACTGAAATAAGATCTCTAGAGAATTTTTTTGTCCAGACCATGGGATATTTATAACAAATAGATAAAATTGAATAACTGTCCAAAAATAATTCTAAAAATGTATTTTTTTTATTGGCTGGGGTGGTAGAGACTGTGCATGTGAGAAAAAGCCCTAAGTTTGAGCCCTAGCACAAGATAGAAGAAAGATATTAAGAGAAAGAAGGAAGGAAGGAAGAAGGGGAAGAACCAAAGAAACAAAGAGTTAGTTGTTTTTAATTTGTTAAATCACCTTGCTTAGCCAGGCATGGCAGCTCATGCCTATAGTCCCTGTACTCATGAAACTGCGGTGGAAGGATCACTCTGAGTTCAAGATCAGCCTGGGCTAGAATGAGACCCTGTCTCAAAAATAAAATAAAATAAGACCATCCTACAAAATGCTCATGGTATTTATAATATTTAAGTCCTAACCCCAAAGTATTCAGAAGTATTCAGACCAGCAGGAGTACCAAAAAGGACACTATAAACAGTTTCTATCATGGCTTCTATTTATTTTCACTTTTCCACTTTGTGGCCTAATGATGACAGAACAGGTCTGGATTCTTCCCTCACTAAAATGACAGGCAATGGTTTTTCCACCAACATGAATGCACATGTCTTGCACCAGGACTCCTCACTCTCTAGATATAAAACTTGCAAACATTGAAAACAATAAAATTAAACCTTTTATATTGACTCTTTTGTTCAGAAAATTTGGAAACAATGTCCTATGGGGTGCTTCTCAGGAATGCTAGAGGTGCACTCCTGGATGCCTTAAAAGAGGGTTTGCTCATTAATAAAGTTATATTTTCAAATAATCAGTAAGCCAGGCTTGTCCTCTGGGGCCCCAAGCAGCTTGCGTCCAGTCTATAGAATTTCATTTCTCCCAGGATCCATTAAGTCAGTGTTCACAAGTTTTCTTTCCACTTGCTAAGATTTGAAGGACCTTATACACCCCTACTTTCACAAGTGGAAAAAGAACAGCCAAAAAAAATAACAGAAAATATTTTAAGCCAGATACGGTGACTTTCACCTAAAATCTCAGCTCTTGGCAGGCTGAGGCAAGGAGATTGCCTCAGAATCAAGGTCAACCTGGGCTACTTATTGAGTCCCAGGCGAATGTGCACTAAGGGCCTTTTTTCTCTGAAGAAAACCTTGGAATTTGCCTCATGGATACAGTCTTGTTAATTTCATGAAATAAAAATTTCAATTTAACAATTTTCAAACCTAGTTTATTATAAGTGTTCAGTTAGCGTGTTGACTTTGTCATAGTTTATAACTAAATCTTATACTCATTTACAAGTTTGAAGACATCATATTTTATCTATGCATGGCTACATGGCATGCCAAATTGGTTATGAGTATGTCATTTTTTTTATTTGAAGTCTGTAGAATAGGAGAAATTATATGAAAAAGAACTACATATTTGTTAACGGGTTAATTTCCAAAATCTATAAGTTTTTGTCAATTTAAAGGTAAAACTTTGAGTGCTGGGGAGATAGCTGAGTAGGCAAAGTGCTTGAGTTCAATCCCCTGAATGCACATGAAAGCAATGGATGTGAAGGAGCACAGTTGTTCTCCGAGTTCTGGGGAGACAGAGGCAGGAGGACCCCTGAGGCTTGCTGGCAAGCCAGTCTAGCCTAATTGGTAAGCTCCAGACCAATGAGACATTGTCTCAAAGAGAAGAGTTCTTGAGGAATGATACCCAGGGTTGTCCTCTGGTCTCCACAGTCATGAGCATACACACACACACACACACACACACACACACTTTTAAAAAGGCAAAAATTAAAGCATGTTTAGTGAGCTGGCCAGACATGCTGTCATGAACCTATAGCTTCTCCTACCTCAATAAACTTACACAGAAAGTTTGCTGAGGCCAGGAGTTTAAGGCCAGTCTGGGCAACATAGTAAGATCATGAACATAAATTAATCAACTAATGAATACTTGAATTTTTATATATCCAATGAATACATACAAATGATCAATAGACATTTGAAAGAAGATCCATGTCACTAATCACCAGTAAAAGGATAATCAAAATTCTAATGAGATATCACCTCACACAAATCTATTTTTCATGAAAGACGGTGTGGAGAAAGGAAACTCTTGCACAATATTGGCGAGAATATAAAAGGAGACAACTGTTGTGAAATACATGTGGAGTTTCCTCAAAAACAAAACAAAAACAAAAACAAAATCTAAAAGCAGAGTTACCATATGGTTGAGCAGAGAAAGTTCTAGGTGTTTTCCCAAAAGAATTGAAATCAGGATCTCAAAGAGATATTTCCATTTTCATGTTTATTGAAGCATCACTCACAATGGCCAAAATTAGGAAATAGCATAAAGGTCGACCAACATATGGACATTTTTTAATTTGTTGAATTAAAGATTTTTTAAAATGTTGAATATACATTCATTGGAACATTAGTCAGCATTTTAAGAAGGACATTTGGTAATATGCTGCAACACAGATAAACCTAGAATATACTATGAAAAGTGAAATAATCCATTCACAGAAGAAGAAATGCTTCGTGAGTCCTCATTATAAGCCAGACAAATTCATGACATCAAAGTCGTTTCTAGGGACAGAGGAGGGGAAATGTGAAGTTTCTAATCGGAGAGAATAAATTTAAACAAACGGATGCTTTAAATGTCTACTGCCATTAACAATGCAGTATTATACACTTAATTTTGTTAAGGGGCTCTCAAGTGCCTTTACCAGAAATAGCAATCACTCACTGCATACTTATACATCATGTGGAGAGCAGGGGAACTAAAGAACAGAAGCTCCATAGAGGCATCATGACCGCATTCACAAGAGCTTTGTTTCCTGGTCCACCTTGATGTTGGAGGAAATGCTCTGTACCCCCTGAGTAGTGGTTAGTTGCTTCCCCTCAGGTTCTCTACCTGATGATTACAAGTGAGGGCCCATGTCCTGTGGTGTGCTCCAACAGCAATGTTACCTTTGTGAATTCTACAACTGGCTCTCTGAAAGGAAAAGCCTGATCTTAGCATTTTCCATGATGCACATGCCATAGTTTTTTCAAATTGTCAATGTATTAGTGGATGGAGAGTTGGGGAGAGATGTATTACAGCCACCATCATACAATATTCCACTACACAAATGTGACAGACACAAATCCCCTCAAAAACACAGGTAATTAGGAAATTGATCAATTTATAGTCATAATCTTACTATGATGCCGAGGCTGGCCTTCAACTCCTGGCCTAAAGCAATCTTTCTGTGTCAAAGGCATTTATTACTTTTAATTTAAATTTAATTTATTTCATTCTATATTAAAATATTCAATTTTTAATAATGGCTGTGTTTAATAGTGAGCTTGTGAAATTCTTAGAAAAAATTTTTTAATTTTTTAAAAATATTTTATTTATTCATTTTCAAGCAGAGAGAGAGAGAGAGAGAGAGACAGAGAGAGAGAGAAAGAACACCAGGGCCACCACCTTGTGGGTCTGGCTTATGTGGGTTCTGGGGAATTGAACCAGGGGCCTTAGGCACTGGAGGCAAGTGCCTTAACCGCTGAGCCATCTCTCCAGCCCAATTCTTAGGAATATTTTAAATCAGCTCTCACACACTAATAAGGGCCAGATCCTTACAATTCTGAATTTATCTTATAACGGCACCTCCCATGACAGGTTTTGATTACTCGTTTGTCTTCCCTTATAGACTTTTTAATGATAAGTGCACAGATTGCTTATAGAATGCCTGACACACTGTTCTCCAGAAATATTCTATGTAAAAAGTAAACCAAATGGGGAAATGAATGTCCAAGGACTCAGGTCCAGTAATCAGCACTTGCTCCCCATAATCAGTTATCACCCACCATGCCAACATCTGTGCAATAGATTTCATTTTAAATAATCACTTAAATATCACCTACCATAGATAATGAGTTAAGAATACTGGAATAATATATATATAGATATTCATATACTTTAAAAAAAACCTATACATAACACAATAGAATATAAATAAAAACATTGTAATTTGAATGAATATTGATCTATTTTCCAGGCCTGTCCTAGGTGCCAGTGACAAAGCAATGAACTAAAGAGAAAATTTCCTGCCGGGCGTGGTGGCGCACGCCTTTAATCCCAGCACTCGGGAGGCAGAGGTAGGAGGATCGCCGTGAGTTTGAGGCTACCCTGAGACTACAGAGTGAATTCCAGGTCAGCCTGGACTAGAGCGAGACCCTACCTCGAAAAACCAAAAAAAAAAAAAGAGAGAAAATTTCCTACGTGCACAACCTTAGTGGAATATAGACAACAAATCACATAATGGAATGATGTCTAACAAAATAGCAAGTGAAGGTAAATTCTGTGAAGAAAATAAAAGGACATGACAAACAGTGCGAAGCGTAAGGTGATTGGCTATGTCCTCCGGAGGAAACAGTTAAAGATGCTGGGGTGACAAGAAGAAGACAGCCAGGACTGTCTGTGGAAGGGACTGTTCCGGAGAGGCAGCTTACACAGAGCATCTTGTTCCAGAATTGGGAAATAAGCTAGTGTGACTGGAGCCAGTGAGTCAGGGGAGAGTGTAGGTTAGTAAGAGGGAGATTGCATAACCAATACAGCCACTTAAAGGTCAGAGAAAGGATCTTGGTTTTATATTTTATGTGAGGCTAACTTACTAGGAATAGAGCGAAACAGATGAAGGAGGGAGACGGAGAGACTGTGTTAAATGAAATTTATATGAATAATTTAAATGAAAGTGTTAGCTAGCAGCTAGCTAATACTTGCCACGCCCTTAGCAGTCATCCACACATGGCGCTTTGACCCTGAACATGTCCATAATCAGGAATCCACACTCCAGAGGTGCTTTCACGTGCTCCAAAAATCACTAACTACCCACCAAAACATTGGTAAAATAACATTAGGGATATAAAGAATAATATTTCCTTGCTGTGGATAGTAGTATTTAATAAACATAATTAGCTAGAAAGATTTACAAGCTCTCCTGTTTTTGCATAAAAGTAATGTGAAAGTCTGGCACCAGATGTACATGGTGGTGCATGTGTCTAGAGTTTGTTCGCAGTGGCTGGAGGCTCTGACATGCCCATTCTCTCTCTTTCTATCTGCCTCTCTCTCTCTTTTCTCTTTCTCTCTCAAGTAGGTGGATGGAGAGATAGATAGATAAATAAATGATTTTTTTACTCTGGCAACTCTAACTGTCTAATCATTACAGGGTTCCTGCCCTAAGGTTCCACAGGCCCTGTATCTGATCTCCACTCTGACCTCAGCACTCACAGCTGCATACATATACTTATATACCTGTATTATGTAAGAGATGCTGTAAAGCTATTAAATCCAAACTAAAATTTAACATGGCTGTCTTAAAGTGAATCTTGTGACAACTGAGCAGAGTGAGATGGAATAACTCCTTCTATGTCTGTTTGTTAGTAATTGCTTGTGTAATGGAATTGTGAACATTCTCACACTACTAGAGAGTGGAGCTGTGGAGAAGAAGGCATGTAACACTCATCCTTCTTTAAATGTCAGTGGTCAGATATGAGGAGAACCACAGAAGCGTATGCAGTAGCCACTGATGTGCTCAGGCTTGTATTTGAAACTCTCCTTCACTATATGTCATTAATTTCTCAAGATTTCAAAATGCTTGGTAGTGATGAGCACACAGGCATCCAACTCCTTCATAAAATAGAACTATAATAAATAATCATCCTTTTTGAGGATGAAAGTTAGCTGAAGAACAGTATTAAAATATGAATAAAGACTCTTGATACATGGGTGAGATGGTGTTCCAAGAAAGCCCAGGCTTTTGAGAGCCCTAACACCTTACCAAACTAAACGCATTTCACGTTGCAGTGATGTTTTTGTGAGCAAACTTAAGATTCACTCAGTAAAATGTTGTTTGCTAGGCTACTTCACATGTCACAGTTTATCTCCTCCTGCTAGTTCGGAAGGTTCAAATGATAAAAGCAGAATGTTTAATGACTGTCTGGAAAACAAATAATTACTGTTAAGACAGTTGTTTACATTCTGGAATTGAAATTCTATAAGAACATTGTTACTCTGGCTTAGGGTCTCTTCTGCAGGTGTAGCCAAACATAGGCTGGAGCTGGTAGAATGAGGTGCAAGACAGCTTAGAGATGGCCAGGATGTCCTGACACCAATCTCTCCTCTCCTCTCCTTCCCTTCCCTCCCCTCCCCTTCCCTCCTCTCTTCTCTTCTCCCTCTATCCTCTCTCTTTCCTCTTTCTTTTTTTTTTGTTTTGGTTTTTGAGGTAGGGTCTCACTCTAGCCCAGGCTGACCTGGAATTCACTATGTAGTCTCAGGGTGGCCTTGAACTCATGGCGATCCTCCTACCTCTGCCTCCCGAGTGCTGGGATTAAAGGCACCTACACCATGCCCGGCTTTCTCTTTCCTCTCTCTCTCTCTCTCTCTCTCTCTCTCTCTCTCTCTCTCTCTCTCTCTCTCTCTCTCTCTCTCTCTCTCTCCCCTCTCTCTCAGAGTTTCAGAGTCTTTCATATGGTCACTGTGCATGGAGTGGATTTGGGACTCCCTTACAGTATGGTACCTCAGGACAGATGGGCTGTTCATATGGAAATGACTTTCTTGAGAGCAAATGTCCCAAGCGACCTGACAGAAGTGTGACACTTTTAAGAACTAGCATTAAATCACATGATATCACTTCTGCCATTCTCTTGGCTGGGGTAATTACTTCTTCTGAGAGTAGACTAACACCCCTCTTTAATGAAAGGCTATGGGGGTGAACACATGGAATGCAGACTATCATTGGAACCATGTTTGGAAAACACAATCAGCTCATAGGCCATGGTGAGTATGCTATACAAAGACACAATATCAATACTGTTGTGTCTTAGATCATATATTGGCTGGCTTACACATCGTTTGGAAGCTAGGCAATCTGAGATCAGGAAGCTAGCACGTTTCAGTTCTGTTGAGTGCCCTCCTCCAGGTTTGCAGATGGTCATATGGTTTCCTCACTCGGTAAAGAGCAGAAAAAGAGAAAGCAAGCTCTTTCAAGCTTCTTAGAAGAGTATGAATCCTATCACAAGGCTCCATTCTTATGATCTAATGATCTTTAGTAGGCCCCTTCTCATTCCATCCCACTGGGGAAGAGAATTTCAACATGAGTTTGAAATTTTACAACCATGCAATCTATAAAAGCACTTAGTCCTGTTTCAAGAATGGTCTTAGTAATTAATATCCAATGAAGCTCATCCATGTGCCCAGCACTTACTAGGTGTTTCTATTCCTTATTTATCTTTATAATACTTCCATAAGAACGAGGTGATTTCCATTCCCTAGTCAGGGATGAGTTTCACAGAAATTTAACTATAGTAGAAAATCTCTTATGTTTCTGAATGTTACTTTCCCAGCTGGTGGCAAATAGGAAATGGGAGCCTTGCTGAAGAAGGTGTGCTGTTGGGGTGGGCTTATAGGTGTTATAGCCAGCTCCCCCTTGCCCATGTTCAGCTAACACTCATATTCCAGTGTACTATCGGCTGTGGTAGAGGTGATGTCCAGCCTTTACTCATGTCATCCTTTCACCTACAGTCATGTAGCTTCCCCTTGGGTCGTTAAGCCAAAATAATCACTTTCTTCCCATCAGCTGCTTCTGGTCAGGTCTTTCAACCAGCAACAAGACGGTAACACATGGATGGGCTGGCAACTGGGACTAAATAGGAAGCATAAAGCAAGCTGAGCACCTGCATTCATCTCTTTCCACTACGGAATGCAGAGCTAATGTGACCAGCTGCCCCAAGATCCTATGGTATCAATGTTCAATTACATGAGAGAACAGAGGTGCGGTTTTGCATTGAGAGATAACCTACATGGAAGCATACTGTAGTAATAGTGCTCTGCCTCATCTTCATGCAGTACAGATTGTATCCTCATTTATTGACATGACATCTGTATTTTTATCTCTTAATGCATTGCATCAACTCCAGTCCTTGCTATGCAACTTACTCTTTTGCAACCATGGGAAAAGTCTTAGCATTTTTTAATTGTATCTTTTTAAATTTTATTAATTAATGTGTGTGTATGTGTGTGTATGTGTGTGTGTGTGTGTGTGTGTGTGAGAGAGAGAGAGAGAGAGAGAGAGAGAGAGCACAATAGAGATTCTTGCCACTGCAAATGAATGCCAGACACTTGCTTCCCTTTTTGTGTCTGACTTACATGGGTGGCTTGGGCATTGAACCTGGCCTGACAGACTTTACAAGCTAGTATTACTGAGTTTTGTCTATTACACCATTTATCTCGAGTAGTCAATGTGAATAATAATATAGTTTTTCAGAGTTATTATAAAGATGTAAGTATTGCACAATGTTAAATTCTGGCTATGCTTATATCTCTTTTTCCCACCACAATGACAGGAAAAATGAACCCAGACTAACCAAACAATATTCACCAAGCAGTTAGCTTAGATGGTTACATTGTAATCATTTATCATTATGTACAGATAAATCCAAGTTTCAAGTCAATGACATCTTTACAGGGTCTTAGTGATGTAGGCTAAGATAGCAATAAAGGACAATATAAACACCGTAAAAATTTTTATTCCAGAACTCCTCCTTAGTCTGTATTTATTTTCTTTGACCCTTGGCAGTCTCAAGGAATTCTCTTGCCTCTCTCTACTGGGCTTTTCATTTTGATTCACCTTCTGAATTAGTCCATAGTTCGTGGACATTCTACCACTTTTCCAAAACCTTTACTAGCTTCCTGCTTCCTGGAAGGGTGTCTCAGTAATTTACTCTCTGTGAATGCTGAGTTTGCAATGAAATATTTTGAGAGGTCACATTCACATTTTTATTACAGCATATTATTGTAATTGCTCTACTTAATTAGGTAGTTAATAGGTAGCTAATTATGCTTATTATAAGATAAATATAAACATAGGCATATCCATGTGGGAAAAGACACAGGTATGTAGGATTCACTACTATCTGTAGTTTCAGGCATCCACTGGAGATTTTTGAACAAATCCCCTGTGGACAAGGCTATATTTTCTCAGCTAAATAAAAGATTTATCCAAAATGAAGATGGAATTTTTCATATCATAATTGGATTTTGAAGAATAAAAAATTTTAAACTATTTAATTTTGCTTTTAGTAATTATTCCAAGCAACTGACATTTAAGGAGTCTAATAATGACCTTTTCTTAATTGTAGTTTTCTCAGGGAAGTTTTTTTTTTTCAATACAATTCCCAGCTTCTCACACTGGGATTTCAATCGTAAATTTTTTGTCAATTTAGCACAATTTATGTAAGTGCTGTGGTGAGAGTCACCTCCCTGAGGGTGTGTTTATGGGTAGGAGAAACCAAGGTGGCTGTGAGTAAGCTGTCATTATTGCTTGGTCATAATACACTTTCTTTACAAGATTTAAACAGGAAGTTAAGGAGCCTCAAGCTCTGAGCCTTATTCACAAAGCTAGCTTCACATATTGAAAAAAGCTGTCATAAGCCAGAACCTTTTTCTTGATAACCTTCTACTTTAGCTCCAAGTTACTTTGCAGGCAAGCACGTTAACCACTGAGACATCTCTCCAGTCTGTCCAAGTTACTTTCTTAAGACACAGCAAACCATGTTGTTTTACAAGGAGCATGTTTCCCTTAATTTTCTAAAACAGTCAAAAATAGACATTGTCATGACAGTCGAATGTGAATATAAACATTTTGGTAATTAGCACTATAAACAAAATCTCTTGTTGCACATACCATTACCTGATATTATATATTTATTGGTTAATACTTCAATGATCATTCTTCTTACTTGAATTCAAACTCCTAGAAGTTAGGGACTTTGTTTGATTCACTGCAATTTTGTTAACTTAATGAATGAATTCCTAAAAGTTACCACAGTATGTTTATATGGCATATTTCTTATTTTGTGGAAAAAATGACTGTTAATTATGCCACCATATTAAAAACATAAAATATGTCTGCCATTTTATAATTATTTTTTTAAAGATTAAAGATTATTTTGTGACTCCTTGCCATTGATTATTTAATACTTTTCTGTCTACTTTTGGTCTCCTATGACTTTTCAAATGCACAAACAAAAAGGGAAGGAATACAATAAAGGTGATTTATGAATTTGTAATTTATTCAAGGTGATGGGAGAAAAGATGCAATTTTCAAAACAAGAGAGATTATATTTGCTTTTACATATGACTTTAAATGAAAATAGATTCATAAAGTTTCATATACACTAATAGACAATACCTTTGATGAGGTAAGAGTTTTTATATCTAGTAATAAAGAAGTAGTTTCTGCATCTTCTGCATTGGTTAGTATAAATATTGCATAGGCTAAATGGTATTGGAAAATGTATTGTGACTGGCCCAACAGTATATTTTAAAAACCATTTTCACCAGTGAAGTTAGATTTAGTAATGAGACTATCTTCTGTTATGGAATATCCATGTGGTCAAGTCTAGATGGTGGCACTCAGTTCCTCCCTATGCCCAGTCTTTCTTGAGACCTTTGAACATGGCTGTCATCACCCCCTCTTTGAAGCATTTCCCTTAATTTCCACCTCCAGTCATTATTTATGTCCCAGCTTACGTATCACAGACTTATACAAATCTGCTTTGACTATACTAGCTAATAACTTGCTATAATTATTTAATCTTTTACTTGGATTTATTTCTATACTTTTTCTATTCCTCCCTGTCCCCATCTAAGGAAAAGAACATGTTAATTATATGAAAAGGGATATAATTCAAGTTCTATAAAAATTGAGAGGAGAAAGATAGCACTTCTTTTGGAAGGACCATGAAGGTTTTTCAAGAGAGGCATCATTTCCACTGTGATGGAAGGGATACTATTCCTTCTCTCCATGAGCTCATTCAACCAGTGAAACCATTCAGAAAGAAGGAATAGCTTGCCCATTTAAGTCCAGCTGTTTCTCTGTTAGCTTAGTGCTGTTTCTGCCCTTTGGCCAAACTGTATTGATTGTGCTGTGTTCAGATCTCTCTCTCTCTCTCTCTCTCTCTCTCTCTCTCTCTCTCTCTCTCTCTCTCTCTCTATTTGTCTATCTATCTATCTATCTCTATCTATCTATCTTCTGCTCATAAATGATGAAGTTGTGATTGACTGCATTCACCTTTGCTATTCTGAGCCCTCCCTTCCTCTGAACTCTTGCAGAGTGGTAAAGGATCTCAGGGTAGGAAAGATTCCAGGAACAGGTAGCAGTTTGCTGACTGTGGAAGTCAAACCAGAGAAAGACAGCTGTGTGCAGTTGCACTTGGGAAGCATCCAGCCCATCTGTATTCAGAGCCAGCCACATAGACATCAGTCATTGTCACTGCTTTCCTCTTGACCTTATGCTCTGATTCCATTTCTTAAACATTGCTATGTGGCCGTGCCATCTTTAGTAAGTGGTCTGTGCTATACACTGCATACTTAAGCAGAAAGAGGCATTAACCCATACAAAGGCCAGAGTTGTCTCAAAATTCCAGGAAGGAGGAATCAGTGTTAGAACATGGCTGCATAAAATGCCACAGGGAGATCAAGGGATTTCTATGAAGAAGAAACCAAAGGGAGATGTGCTGCAGCTTAGTTCTCCTCAGCTCAGAATCACAAAGCTTCACAGTGCTCCTGAAAGAAGGATGCATTTCTCTGACATGGGCATGTCATCTTGATGCTGCAGCCTGGTGAATCATAGGACAGCAACCCTTCTGAGTTAGGAAGTCCTGATTTTGCTCTGGAGGGGTAGGTGTGAAGTACATAGCAATTTACATTTTTCTAAATGTGAACACATTTTTAAACAGTAGAAATTAGCTTCTTGTTTCCAGAGTCCTCATATAGGAAATCCTGTGTAAACCTAGCACCCCTCAAAGCCGGACTTACAGACTGTTACAACATAGGTGACCCACAATGAGAATAATAGAATGGATGTTCCCTAAAGTGCAGCTGACAGCCTTTGTTGTTGGAGTGATATTTGAAAATATGAACATTGGAGCCACCATCTCCTGGAAAGAACAAAAGGAAGAGAGAGAGAGACAGAGACAGAGAGATAGAGAGAAAGAGAGAGAGAGACTCATGCCAATTGTTTCCTATCTGAGCTATTTTTAAAAGCTTCATTTGCACTTCTCATGGAAAGGTGATGTTGCCCTATTAGGACATGTGCTCATTGCTTGAAATAGCTCAAAAATTTTCCATCTGTAAAGAAATGTTATTTGACTCCAGTAAGCTAAAACTTCTCCGGAAACAAAGGAACTATGAACCACAGTTTCAAACCTAATATTTCCTAACATATTGCTCATGCAAATGCAATAATTTTATTTTGCTGCAGACTTCCCAATCCATTTTCTGGCTCTCTTTGCTATTATAGCATACAGTTACATTTTTCTTAATCATGTATGTGCAGAATGTTCCTGTTAAAAGAAATTTCATTTTTTTAAATTTATTTATTTATTTCCAAACAGAGAGAGATAGGAGAATAGAGACAGAGAGAATGGGCATACCAGGGCCTTCAGCCACTGTAAACGAGCTCCAGATGCATGTACCACTTTGTGCATCTGTCTTTACATGGGTATTGGGGAATTGAACCCAGATCCTTAAGCTTTGCAGGCAAACGCCTTAACTATTGAGTCATCTCTCCAGCCCAGGAATTTGATTTTTAAATATTTTCCTGTGGTTGTTTATTTGTAAATAGTATGGTTATCAATGTGTTTATTCTTTTCCACTGCTTACAAGCTAAAAACCAAACTGAATTCCTGCATTTAAAGTGATATATGATGCTATGCATTTGTCTTGTTTTTCCATAATCCACATTTAGCGCATGCTCTAGAATCCCAAGTGTCACTTCTCAGTGGCACAATCTGCAGCTCTTTTTTTTCCTCTTTAAAATTGTCTTTTCTTTTGGTTAATACTCCTCCCAGTTCCTACTTCCCTCCATTCTGCTACACTTATCCCCACTCAAGCCTTTCTACCCCTAGTCTTCCACCCCTCTCCTTGCACATCACATGTGCTTTGTTGTCTCCTTCCCTTAGATGTCCTCCTCCCTTTGCCCTATGGCCCCTTTCTAGCTTCCTAACCTCCACTGACTCTCACCCCAACTTAAATACGTATCTCAAAATTTGAAATCCACATGTGAGAGAGAACATGCAATGCTTTTCTTCTTGAGCCTGCATTACCTCACTTAGTTGTATTTGCCAGATCCATCACTTTCCTGCAAATTTTATAATTTTGTTTTTCATTACAGCTGACTAATATATGTGTTGTATCATTATCCATTCATCTATTATTAAATAGAGTATCAATAAACATAGATTAGCAAATATCTCTATAGCAGAGTGTAGAGTACTTGGTATAGATGCCTACGAAAGGTGTAGCTGACAACCTGCACCTTTCACTGAGTGCTTACAGAGCTCCAGACACTCGACTTAGCTTGAGATAAATGAGCTCGTTTAATCTTCCTAAAAACATTCAGCAGGAGGAGATATTTCTGTCTTTATTTAGAATACCCAAAAAGTTAAATAGCATGTTTAAAGAGACCACAAAAGCCTCTGGAGTGAGGCCTCCTGACTTCCAAGCCCTTGTTCCTAATGGCAATGCTGTATGGTCATCCCTAGCTATTCATGGGTACTGGTACTGAATCCTCATCTAGACACAGAAATACGTAGATGCCCAAGTCTTTATAAAAATACCACAGGATGTGCATAGAATCAAGCACATCCTTCCATAATCTTGAAATCAGCCTAATGGAATGTAAACGTAGCTGTCACCCCGGATCGTTTAAACTGATGTTGCCCAGGAAGTCTACACATCTTTCTCACACCTTCAACCAGGGTTGGTTGAATGATGGATGTAGAATCTCAGGTAATGACGCCCAGTGTCCTGCAGAGCTGCAAGGTCTGGGGACATTTCAGAAAGGCCTTGTCTTCTTTGCATGTGTCAGAAGGTCATGACTAAGGCGAATTCTAATGAGAGTTTGACTTTACCTAATGACTCAGCTAGCAAGGCCCTTAAACCAGAAATGTAGGTAAATGTGCCAGAGTAGGCTTTTTACACCTCAGTAGCCCAAGGCTGTGTGCTCATCTCCTCCCCTAATCTGATTTGTGCTATCGAGGAAGGTAGAAAGATAGGAAAATTATAATCCTTGAGATCTGATCTGCTTTTACTACTGGGAAAAGGCAGGAACCTCCATTGCAAACAGAGGTAATACCTATCTTCCACGAGGATCTTGCTAAGGGCAGTAAACAAATGGTGCCTATGAGCTTTGAAATAAGCTGCAATCTTAAATCCTTAGTATCAGCTCTCTCATTGCTAGGTCTGGAACAGGACAGCACTTGGCAAAAACTTTGTTTACTGACAGAAATTGTTTAACTTTTAAACGTGTTACAAGTTGTACTTTTTGAATAATGTTGAAAGAGAGATGGTTTCTTAGGCACTTATAGGAAAATGGTATGTATGGCTAAGGATAAGACATTTAAGGGTCACATATTGTGCAGGTCTTGTTCTGATAACAATAGTCACTGTGAGGTAATAAATGCAGCAGCCACTTCATGTACAGAAGACAATGTTCCAAGCACTCCACCTCAGGCTCCTGCATTCTTTCTGTCCACTCTTCTGTGCTAGTCCCTGAGCCCTGCAAAGCATGGTAGAGATGTCTCACTTAGCAGGGAGCATTCAACGGCCATTTATTCTCGGGATTTTGACTTGTTTTGAGTCTTTTTACTATTTAATGAGGTCACCAATAAGCTCTTACTGGGGTTTAGGCCTACGTAGGGTTCTCTGAAAAGGGAACTCTTTCAGTTGTCTGCAATAGGGGCCTGGAGTGCAATCACATCTGGACACTAAAACTGACCATTTGGCATGCTTTTATCATGAAATATTTCCTCTCTTCTGTGGGCAAAGAGTGTACTGAGAGGTTAGAATTATTAACATTTTCATGTAAATAGCAGTCATCATTTTCTATGCTCTTTAATCATCCATGGTTTTATGAAAATATCTAAACTATATTAATGAACTAGAAGTATGAGCAATGTGTTTTAGGAAAACTAAAATTTTTTGAGACAAAATCTCATTCTGAAGCTCTGGTTGGTCTGAAACTGTATGTAGCCCAGGCTGTCCTCAGACTCACAGAAATCCTCCTGCCTCAGCCTCCCCAGACTCTTTTGTGCCATTATTTATTCTCTTTTCCTTTAAACATTCATTTTAAGAATAATTGACCCATAAATGTTATGGCTGTCCTTCATTTAAAAAGTAAATTGTCTGTGCTCCCTGTAGAAATGAAGGAAAACTTTTTAGAGTGTCATATTCTACCATCTGACGATCCCAGGGATCAGAAAACACCTGCACAGCCTCTGGCCTGTGACACTGTGCTTCAACACTGCTGCTAACGGAACAGTTGCTGATTTGCTTGTTTGAAGTGGATGAAGACGATTTCAAGGGGAGGAATCTGGAGCTTGATTTCTTAATATTCTCCTAAAAATTTCAATGCTTTCTGTATTACCCAATGTCTGAGAAACTAGAAAAGATTCTAAGTTCATATGACAGAAAGAATCTAACATAGGGTATTGCCACAATGGAAAATGAAAGCTCTGAGAAGCCAAACAGGTTCACTGAGGTTCCAGCATGAGCATGATATTACTGCCCCTAAAGCAGAGGGCAGCAAAGGAAAGAATGGCTCTATAGCCCATGGCCTGGGACCACAGACTGAGGAAGACACAGGCCTGTTGAGAGACGCTGGTAGATGCACAAAGAAGGAAGGAGGAGCTCGTGAGCTTCCCTACCTGTCCGGTTGTATATCAGTAACACTGCATGTCAGTAACATTCTTTGATTGAAATAAGCCCAAAACAAGATTACATTGAGGCTTAGAAAATGCAGGGTTCCCAATTCTCTAAGACCAAGCAGGCCTTGAAGTGACATTTTCATTCTGTCGTTCACTTTTCTATGGCTATGTGTGATCATCCTTTCCCTGTCACAGAGCCGCCAATCTGAAAATCCGGAATTACTGAACTTCTGCAGTAACCAGTCAGCCATCCTATGGTCATATGTCAGGAGTATAAACTTTAAGGAATAATGCATTTCAAACTGCAAAGGAAAATTCACTAAATCAATGTGAAAAGGACCTTGGCACAGATGATCCAGGTTTTGTAACATGTATGGAAATTTAGTAGCAGACGACTTCCTTATTGAGTTTCATTTTTCTGCTTTCCTGGAATATAGTCATAAAACAAAATTTGGTTTATTTATACTAGCAAACTACATTTCACCAAATTACATTATTTTGTGCTTCCACAAATATATTTCAATAGTTATTTCAGAATAATACAGAAGATGATGGGAACTCAGAAGACATAATGTTTGTACTATCAATGGTTCTTTTTAATCTCTCAACTCTTGAAATATTCTTACATCACTTTTCATTTTAAAAAAATTAGAGAATGTGTTAAGCATCCCTCTTAAAGGCTAAAATTTGAGAGCTAAGAGACATCTCCAATAATTGTATCTGTTTAGATTTAGCTCTTTTTTCCCTTTAGTAGCTCTTAAAAATTTCCCACAAGTGCCAACAACAACAAAAAAAGGGCTCTGACTTTATGGGAGAATGAGCCCTGTTTGGTTTTGATTTTCTGCCACCTGACACAGTGCCTCACACCAAACAGACATTCATTAATATTTTGACTGGATTGGCCATTAGACTCAAAAGATAAGAATGAAGACTTTGGGATAGCATAGAAACAAATGAAGTAGAGACTGATGATATTTAATTTTTCATTTTATTAGATAATCATTCCAGTCCAAAAAATAAAAATAAAAACCTTGCATTGCTCTTACTGTCATCCACAAAACTGAATAAAGATATCTAGTTAAATGAAATTTCAAATAAGTAACAACTTTGTGGGATATTTCCCAAATATTGTGTGTATAAAAGCATCTGTATATCTAAGACATATTAAAACATTGTTCAGTATGTAATTGAAATTCAAATAACTGGACACCTTATGTTTTTATTTGCTAAATATGGCAACCTTACTGCCTTAACCTATTTATGTTGCTGTAATCAAATACTGGGGACAATAATTTGTAAAGAAAAGATATCTATTTTCTTTTTTTTTTGTAAGAGCAAGTCATATTTTATTTTAACCGACTGTTTCCAAAACTGGAAGTTTCTTTTTATTTTATAAATATATCTTTATTATCCATACTTACATACATTGAATGAGCAAATAATGTGTTGATGTCCCCAGTTCCCCAATTTCCCTCTTCCCAGTCCCCAATCAGCTGGATAGCCTCCTCCATGGGCAAACTGGATCAGTCCATGGGGTAGGAGGTTATGGATAGCCTAGGAGTCAACCCAGTTCCACCCCCTTTGTATGTTGTTACTGAAGGGGGAAATGTCTCTGGATATTCTCCTCCACCATGGCTCTTACAATCTTTCCACCCACTCTTCTGCTCAGTTCCCTGAGTCATGGTGGGTGAGTATTAAGGCTGCTTTATTGTTGAAGTCTTAGGGGCCTCTGTACTTCTGCTTTTAGGTTGTTTTGAAAATCGTTGATGTCTGTCTCGCTGGTTTATCCTGTGTTGACTGATTGGCTGTGGTTATAGATCTCTTGCTTATCCCACCACTCTCTGCGGGTTCCATGTGGATCCTCCACGGTAGGTCTGGGGTGGCTCATCTCTTGCCAAGATGTTAGCCATTGGCTCATTGGTCGGGTTGGAAGGACCACAGCTCTCTCTCTGCCTTCTGAAAAATACAAACAAAATCTCCATTGGAGAGTGAGATCAGTATAGATTAACTGAGATACACATTTCTGAATTGGCTAGATTGTTGGACCCCAACCTAACTGAGTAACATTAAACTAAGTTTTAGAATATGGAATAAAGCCAGACATGATGTCACATGCCTTTAATCCCAGCACGGGTGTGGTGGCACATGCCTTTAATCCCAACATGCCTTTAATCCCAGGAGGCAGAAGTAGAAGCTGATAAACCTTGATCCTGTTTGTTGATACTTTGCTCTGCTGTACTCTGCTGATTGGCTCCTGCCAAAAGGTTTGAATCTTATTGCTTGAGAGAAATAGGCTGAACAATGCAGCCTCGGGTTATAAAAGGGTTTTGGGTGCTTGAGTGAGATGAGATTTGCTGGACATTTCTCCCGGTCGTGTGTGTCTGTCCAACCATATGCCTCACCTCTCCCCGATCAAGCCCTTTCTCCTGATGGCCAGCGAGACTTGGGCTACCCACAGGGGGCCAGGGATCCATGACCTCCCCAACACTAGATTCTGTTTTGATTAGCCTCTTCGTAGATCACTTGTAAAGTGAATTTCTCTTTGGGGGCCCAAGATTTTGGTTCCCAATGTATTTAGCCCTGAGTCCCCAATTCTAGTCAAGGGCTCCCCATCACTGAGTGGATTACTAGGCCAAATTAAAAGCTGTTAATTGCCTCCCTCAGGCTTTGGCTGTATGCCATAAAGTTCTTTACCTTGTACAACTTTATCTTTATTTTCCCATGATGTTGTAAAGAAAACAGAACTAGATTGAATTACAAAAGTTCATTTATAGCCAAGCTTTTCCTACTGTCCTTTGCGAATAAAATCATGACTCACCATTACTGTCATTTTACATGCATTTTCCCATATAGGCATGCATACGTATTTTATGGTTTTATTTTTAAACATTGTATCACTTCTACCAAAATGCACTGAGTCTCATGTCTTGATTTAAAAGACTTGGGTCTCTAAAAGCCTGTTCATTTATTTAACTTTCCTAAACATGTCATACATATATTTTGTTATGAGCTAACTCTAAATTTGTCTCTTAATGTATAATTTCCTCCTTTTTGGTATGGTGCTGTATGATGAGGATGCCTAATAATTATGTTACAAGGAATATATGACAAAGGAGATGAAATGGACATGTGCATGGTTAGGCTATATAAAATTTTAATTTCTACATTCGCAGTTGCATGCTTGAATAAAGAAGGCTATCCTGTTGGAGAAGTGATTCCTTCAGACAACAGACAATAGAGAATGGAGGCCTTCAGCCCAACACTCCAAAATGAACTCAATTCTAATGACAGCCATGTAAATGTGGAAAAAGATGCTTCCACAGTCACATATTTGTATGAAATCCCAGCCCTGGGTGACACTTCAACAGCTTCATAAGAGGACCTCTGATACAGAGGATCCATGCCTACATTCCTGACCCACAGGAACTCTGGGACAGTATGCGTGGGCTATTTTAAGCTAATACTTACTTGTAGTAATTTGCTATTCTGTATGTGTACATTATATGTATATGTATATATATTACTACAATATTTAAATACATAAAAATTATTTTTGTGAAATTTTAAATCTCTGTCTCATGCTTGTCTATAATCATTCCCTTTCTCAGAAGCAAGCATTATTACAAGCATTAGTTCATTTATTCTGACTACACTTAAGTGTTTTAAATGATAAGATATAAGAAATGTATTTCATATTATTATTTGTATTGAAACTCATAGATTTACAAATGACATTAAGATCTTTGAGTTAATGAAAGTAATTACAGTATTATCTCATGAGGGAGTGAAACAAAAGGCAGAAAAGGTGACTGGTAAATATCTGTTTAATTACATGTTAGATATAGGTAAGGTTATTTGCACTTGCAGAAATCCCAAGTATGTTAATAAAGTTTTGTATAATGAGCTATTGCTTATGACCAAACATGCATCAAAAAATCATCAGATGCTCATCACAAATGTCAATGATGCAGTGTCATCTGCAGACTGTAATTCAAGGCATTTATTATCATACTGGATGAACACAAACAGAAACCTAAGCTAGTGCATCTGACACAACATATGGAGTACAGTCCATAGCACCTCAAAAATGATTTGAGGGCTGGGGAGATGGTTCAGTTGTTAAAGTAAATTGCTTACAAAGCCTGCTGACCAGAATTCAGTTTCCCAGATGCCCACATATGCCAGATGCACCAAGTGGCACATGTAACCGGAATTCTTTGGCAGTATCAAGAGGTCTTGGAATACCCATTCTCTCTCTCTCTTTCTCTCTCTCTCTCTCTCTCTCTCTCTCTCTCTCCCCCCCCCCTTGTAAATAAAGTGATTTGATGTAAATAGAAATGGCAGGGTCATAATTCACAGGAAGGACTGACTCATACTTGAATAAAAGAACAGATCAAAATAAGGTAGATATTTCACTTTGAACAAAAGAAAGCAAGCTTTTTGTGTAAAGAGCCAGCTAGTAAGTATGTATGGCTTTTGGGCTGCATGATGTCTTTCGTGACTATTCAATCATTTCAGGCAACAAAAATCAGCATTGGAAGCCAACATATCAAACAAGATGTTTTAGATTTTTGTGCCATCAGTAGATATTTGATTTTTAGATTTATTTTTTTAATTCCTCAACTATTTATTATATACCTTTATGTTTTATAATTGTTTATGAAAGTACTCAAGTCTACTATATGGGAGATCCACAGATAGACAGTCATATATTTTTCCATTGAATTAGAGAAATAAAAATTTAATTTTTTGCTGGTCCTAGTCTTCCTTCCCACTAGGTTAACACTCATGATAGAAGATAGAAGAAATATATCAGTTGCCCAATTTTATAAAAATACCATAAAAATAAAGTATATCTTGAAAAAAATAAGATATACCATGTAGAACTTATAATTCCCAAAAATAAAATGCAAAATGATTTTCATTCGCATATGAAATGGTCAAAATCTACAAGATATAAGTGCAATTCTGTTACTTTTTAACTCTAATTTGAGGATATAATCATAAAGAAGTAAACTGACTTCTTAAGAGCTCACACTTGATCAAACAAGACATATGTTTAAAATCTTAGCAGAGGTTAGGACACCACGATTTTTACTTGTGTTTGAACCAATTCCCCACAAACAAAAATAAAGTTGAAACTCCAGGTTAAGATTTGTTGGAAATGACTAAAAGCAGAAAAAGTTCATTTTCTCTCTGCAGCCTCCACTTCCTCCACAACCCAGACAAGTGGGTGTACTAGCTCTATCCGTATGCCACACAGAACCTCTTTGCTGCTTCCCCAAGAACTCTGGCTAACCCCTTGGACAAGCTATGATCCTCTGACCAACAGTCTCCAGAGGGTCAGGGAATATCAATGAAACACACAGGAAGGGGTCAAAACTCCAACTCCTCTAATTATGGTTATCCCCATATTAGGATAGTTGGCTATTTTAAAATACTTCAGGTTTCCTAGAATTGACCAACCACACAATATTTGATCTGGTGACTAGTAGCTAAGGCTAAAAATAATCAGTAGCTATGTCCTTACCAATAATCAGGACTCATACAAAATCTGCAGAGCATATAGCATTTAGTTTCTGAAATATAGTGAGATCAGTTGATTTGACTCCATTTCTACCCCTCCTTATCTGCCCCTGAGTGATCAGGCCAAAAATCAAAAGGTGCCCCAAAAAATTAAATGAATGTATTATTTGTAGGTGGTAGCTATAGGCTCTCCTCAGAGGTAAAACTAAATAAACAATATTTAATTGAATTTAGGTATAGGTACCATAAAAGCCAGGTCCCTGGTTTCTGATGTTGGGCACTGTCCCCTAAAATCTCTGCTAATGTTGATTCCTGTTCTGGTAAACAGGGAAAATAAAAAACAGAATTGAGAAAATCCTGATTGCTTATCACATCCACCGATACTGCATACCACCTTATCATGGTATTACATGGTCATATGTTTACTATATAAAATAATCAGCTCCTAATCAATGTTTACTAACCCTACTTCTTCTGGCTTTTAGAAATAAGGAAGCAAAAATTAACTGAAAATACCTAAGTGTAATGACTTGACATCCTAATTTAAATTTAGTCCCATGAGCCTAATGATATAGAACACAAATGCCAAAACTCAAAATCTATAGATTAAGAACAGCATTGCATTAATTAAGGTAACATCTGCTTAACAGATATCAGACATTTAAGACAGCAGAAGCATGTTTCTCAGCCACATCATACCCAATACCAAGGTCCCTGCTCAGCAGATAATTCAAGATGTGTCTTGTTTGGGGCTCTGACCTCTAGAAATACTCAAGAGCACCTCATTTGGCCAGAGTGTGAGGAAGAGAGCTATGGAGACTCTTCAGTGTGGGACTGGAGCACATCAGTTTAGCCTGCATTCTGTTGCCAAAAACTAATCACATGACCACACCTAAATGCCAGTAAGGATGGAAAGTACAGGCTCAGATTGGGAGTCTAATCCCAGAAACACCTCTGAAGAGGAAGCTTTGGTGTCCAGCCAGCAGCTCCTGTGACATCTATTATGCTAGGTCCAGGAAGGATGCAAATATTGTAAAAGTAAGGTTAACTGGAGTGTGAGTTTTTCTCTACATCTATGGTCCCTGTTTAAATATAATGAGCAATACACTTAACATTTGCAGAGTTGAAACAACTAATACTTGAGGTAACTGTACGTGCTATGTGCTCAGAAGGAAGTTAATATTAACACACAATTTGCAGTACTGTGTTTTGTGTTGGTGATTCACAGCAGACTGAGATTGGCAGAAATGCACTGACCTCTCACACAGCATGGTTCATGACCTTTCATAACATGAGCTACATCGGCCACATGGGGAAAAATAAAGTTTCACATTTTTATGAGACTAGAATTTCTTAGTGACAAAAACTATTCACTCATTACAAGAATTCTCTCATCAGTACCACTGTAACTTATAGCTTTTATTGTATGCTTGATTGGTTTTTATTTTGGCTCAACTGAGGAGGGTTAAAGTTAGATGTTTATAATCTTAATAGTTTAGTGGTCAAACTTTAATCAAATCTGGATGGTTATAACAAATATATTTTATGGGACATCTAAAATGTATAGAATTTAAAGATATACATGTGTGTAATATTCTAATAATTACAGGAGTTCAGTAGCATAACTAATACTCAACTGAATTGCAATTCAACACTTCCTTGAAGCTTCCCCTAAATACAGTGAGCCTGCAACTTCTTCTTTGGGGTCCCAAGTGTCCCTGTAAATAAATTTTTGTATTTTTGTTCAAGGATTACATAAATCAGGTAAATAGACCTGACTGGCATGGTAAATGGCTTTCATTATATTTATCTAAAATATATTCAGGTCATAATACCAGGTTCATATAGTTGATAGAAATAGTAGACATAATGTACATTTTTATTTTTATTTTTTTCTTTTAGCAGAGAGAGAAAGAGAGAGAGAGAGAGAGAGAGAGAGAGAGAGAGAGAGAGAGAGAGAGAGAGAGCAAGCACCAGGGCCACCACCTTGTGCGTCTGGCTTATGTGGGTGCTGGGGAATTGAACCCAGGGCCTTAGGCACTGGAGGCAAGTGCCTTAACCCCTGAGCCATCTCTCCAGCCCATAATGTACATTTTTAAATCTTGGATATTATAAATGTCCCATAAATATGTACAGTTATTTTGATGACAAGAGAAGACTGCAGGTTTGGGCTTGCTCTTTGTGATCACAGAGGAAAGTAAATAATAATAATAATTGCAATAAAATGTTTATGGAAAAAACAATAATAGAAATTATGTTAAGTATGACATGAGTGGAAAGACGACAGATTCTGGTCACAAAAATCAGATTCTGGATAACTCTTGAACATTCTCATTGGACACAAAGTAAAATTAAAAGGTTGTGTAGACCAGTTACATCCACAGATGCTTGGAAATGAAGAGGAAGTGAGTACGGGAAACAAAAAGCTAAAAACATCCCCAGATTTTGGTCAGGCCTGATATGCCTGATCTGCTTGGCAATGAAACTGCCCCCTAAAACCACAGGCTGCCTTTTCCAGGAAAGAAACAAACCAGCCTCTTCAGTTTCAATCTCCCAGTCTCCGTGTGGCAGAATCCGACCCACGCTGGGAAGATGCCTCTTCCCAGAGGGCAGTTTATGTTGAGAGTAATTTCCCCACTTTTAAAAATAGGGTTTCAGTTGGTTTGGTGGCTCACACCTATAATCCTAGCACTCTGGAGGTAGAAGTAGAAGGATACCATGAGTTCAAAGTTCAAGACCAGCCTAGGTTAGTGAGATCCTTCCTCAATAATATATATATGTATATATATATATATATATATATATCCACAAATTTTTAAAACTAAAACCTACCTTAAAATAATCAAAAAAAATCCAGGCCAATTCTACCAAAGAGCCTAAGATGGAGAACAAGTGAAAGGATTTCTGAAATTTCCACAGAAAAGGGGAGATGAAGAGGGAGAAAATACAGGCTCTCCAAATTCTGCAAAGGCAACACACATGCACACATACACACACGCACAAATACACACACACACGTATATATACATATACATATTTTGTCAGTAGTAGCTCCTTGGATTTAGTTCTAACTGCAAATGTTACATATCATTACCAAGAAACTAAGCATTAGTATATTACTCCTTTCATTTGTTCCCTCAAATGCTTTTATTACATTCTTGCAGCCTGTCCTATACTTCAATCAAAGGATAAAAACAATACAATAAAAGTTCAAAGTCACTGTGCTAGATGAAGAGCAAAGTACATGAGAGGCACAAAGGAGGAATCGCCATTTCTATTTAGGGCAGAAAGAGTATACAGGGTATGCTTTGCCACTTGGGTTAATTCAGTCTGGAAAGCTATGCAGATATTTCAGAGGCAAATGTAGTGGAATATCCTACATACAAAGTGTGCAACGTGGAAAGATTGTAAAGACATGGTAAGCAAGAAAAAAAACTGGCTACCTCTTGTACAATCCATAACCCCCTAGCCCATGAACTGGTCCAGCAAGCCCACTGAAGAGGGTCCCCAGCAGGGGGCAACAGGGAGGAGGGAAATGGGGATACCATCATAAGACTTGCTCATACAATGTATCTAATTATATGAAAAAAGTGTGCAATGCCTGAGATAGGATGCTACATTGGGGAACATGAAATTACTCTGCATGCTTTTTTTTTTTTTTTAGAGTAGTAAGAAATCTGGTTTTAAAAAGTCAGGCAGGATAGACAGAAGGATTCCAGATCTAAGAGAACCACTTGTTACATAAGAAATAGGTGCATCCACCTAGCCAGTCCTCTCTGGGCACCTAAACCTTATGTGATGTGCTTAGGTGTAAGCCAGTCAGCTGAGCAGCTATTTTCAGTGGGATCTGTAGCAGATGTTTAAAATGGGACTTTCTGGAAAAAATAAGCAAAAAAAAAGTCATCAAGACACTTAACTTGTATTGGAATAATATATTATCATGATAGAGCTAAATTTACTTACTCACTGAATAAATATTTATTGCAGGTAAACTGCTGAGGAATAAACATATCACAGATTTTACAGTCTATTAACAATTCAAACATTAAAGAAGAAATAAACTTTAATTACAAATAAATTTGTTATATATTCTTTTTTAAAATCTTTATTATTCAAAATTAGATACATTGTATGAGCAAATATTTTATTGATATCTCCATTTACCTACTCCCTGCCACCAATCCACTGGGTATCCTCCTCAGTGGGCATACTGGATCAATCTATGGGGCACAGGGTTATGGATAGCATAGGAGGCAGCCAGGTTTCTCCCCCCCTATGTGTGTTGTTGCTGAGGGGGGCAATGTCTCTGGATATCCCCCCCCATGGCTCTTACATTCTTTCCACCCCCTGAGTCATGATGGGTGAGTTTTAAGTCTGCTTTATTGTTGAGATCTTAAGGGTCTCTGTGCTTCTACTTTAAGTTGTGTTGGAAATCGTTGGTGTCTGTCTCACTGACTTATCCTGGGTCGACTGCTTGGCTGTTGTGATAGGTCTCTTGCTTATCCCACCACTCTCTCAAAGGTTTCAATTGGGGCCTACACCGGTAGGTCTGGGGTGACTCATCTCTTGCTAGGATGTCAGCCATCCATCTGCCTGTGGCTCCTGGGTGGAGTTGGAATGACCACGGCTCTCTCACCCCCTTCTGAAAAATACAACAGAATCTCCACTGGAGAATGAGATCAGTATAAGTTAAATGAGATACACATTCCTATTTTGGCAAGATTCTATTGAGATTAGCCTCTCTGTAGTTCTCTGGTAATTGGGATTTCTCTTTGAAGCCCAAGTTTTTGGCTACCATGGGATTCTGCCCTGAGTCCCAATTCCAGTTAAGGGTTCCTTGTCACTGAGTGGATTTCTTGGCCAATTTAAAAGCTGTTGATTACTGCCCCCCCCCCAGTTTTGGTGCCTCTATTGCACAAGTGGCTCACTGAAGTGTATTCAGCCTTCACATGGCAATAGTCTGCATTTTATATCACTGGTCTCTGCTTTCTCCAAATGTCATTGACCTATTTCCCCTGGCAGCTTATGTAGCACCTTCTAGCACTGCACTTGCTACCTTCTGGTTACCCTTCTGGATCTCACAGGGTTTCTCAGTGTTATTCAATGTCTTTCTGTGGTTTCTTCAACAATAGGGTCTTACCTTTGGCCTGGGGTGAGTATTCAAGAGCTTTGACAGAATTATGTCTTTTTTGGGGGACCTTAAGGGCCCCTTCGATTAACAACTCAGTGAGGGAAGGAGCCAATGACTGGGACAGGGAGCTGCAGGCCTGATCTATTTTTCATGGGGTTAGGCTTCCTCCCCTTCTATTCACGACCCCTCTAATCAGATGATGCCCACTCCTTCCTCAAGAGCTTACTGTATGAAAGTAAGGATTTTATGGTTTCAATGCATTATTGGTTTAGCTTATTGTATAAGTCCCCCCTGCCTCTCTCCTCCATTCCTTCTACCTCTTTCACAGTCTCTCATTTCCCCTGACAGGTTTGCCTAGAGTTTAAGCTTATCCTGGTTAGGAGCCTCATATGAGGGAGAATATGTGGCATTTGACTCTGTTCTTTTGTGAGTTTGCTAAGTATGATCTGCTCCAAGTCAGTTCACTTTTCTCTAAATTTCATTATATCATTTTTCCTTTCCTCTAAGTAGAATTCCATCATGTAAATGTAACACAATTTTGATACCCATTCGTTCATGGATGGGCATCTGGGTAGATTCCAGTTCTTGGCTATTATGAATTGAGCTGCAATAAACATTGTTGCACTAATGGCTCTGTGCTGAGGTGTGATATCTCGAGGGTAGATGTCTAGTAGAGGGATAGCTGGGTCCATTGGTAGCTCTATGTCCATTCTGTTCAGGAGTCTCCACACTGCTTCCCATAGTGGTTGAACAAGTTTGCAATCCCACCAGCAGTGAATGAGGGTCTCTTTTCCCCACATCCTTGCCAGGAACTTTTATTGTTGGATTTCTTTATGATTGCCATTCTGACTGGGTAAGGTAGAATCTCATTGTAGTTTTAATTTGCATTTCCCTGATGATTAAGGGTGATGAGTACTTTCTTAAGTGAGGATAGGCCATTTGTGTTTCCTCCTCTGTGAATTCTCTGTTGAAAACAATGCCCCATTTTGTGAGGGGGCTGTTTGTTTTTTTATTATTTATGTTTTTGAGTTCTTTGTAGGTTCTAGATATTAGACCTCTGTCTGTGTTATAGCTGGCAAAAATCATCTCCCAGTTTGATGGTGGTCTATTGGCTCTGAGTATGGTATATTTGTCTGTTTGGAAGCTTTTCAACTTGATGAGGTCCCATTGGTTAAATGATTGTTGCACTTCCTGGTCTACTGGAGATTTGCAGGTAAATATTTATTGCAGGTAAACTGCTGAGGAATAAACATATAGAATTTGCATTCTATTTAAAAATTGAAACATTAAAGAAGTAATAAACTTTAATTATAAATAATTTTGTTATATATTCTTAAAGCATAAATGTGCTATGGGATCCATATTAATGTCAACAGAAACTGTCAAAATAAGCAAAGAGAATATGAATAGTTTCATTTTTAAAATTATTTAAATTAATTCAAAGGATCTAGCAATTAAAGAATGTTAAAATATCCTCAATGTCAGTAATTACACTTTAATAAATAAATATTCATGGCTGAAAGCATACATAGCTCAGTGGTAAATCAGGAAGAAATCCAGAAGAAGATAAGGCTGACTAGCTTCAGCATCTTTGTTTCACTCTCTAGTGCCACTAGGAAAGAGGAGGGGATGAGGAGTGGAGGAGGAAGGAGGAGAAGTAATACTGAATTTTTGAGTACTGACAAAAATAGATATCAATACATAAGATATACTATGGATCTAAGCATGACTATGCAGTATATTCATGTGTGAAATGTATCATTGCAGAATTTGTTGTTATAGATAGAGCCTGGGTGGCCAACCAGCAAATCAACAATTAGCAGATTGAATAGCATCGACAGAAGAGGAGAAAATCTATGCCTACTATACATCCAAGAGAGGAAATAATGTCTAGGTTAGAACTCCAAAAATTAGACCCCAAAATGACAAATCACTCAATCAATGAATGAGCTAATGAAATGAATTGAAAGTTCACAAAAGAAGAAATACAAGTGGCTAATAAATACTAGATGATCTTTTCAACATCCGTAGCCATGAGTGAAATATAAATTAAAACTGCCTTGAGATTCCATCTCACTCCAGTCAGAAGGGCTAGGATTGGGGAAAGAGGAACCCTTGCACACTGCTGTATGTAAGAGCTTAGACTGACCTCAACACCACAGATGGGACTTTAGAACCTTTCTCTCACCAATAGACAAGTCATTCAAAAAAAATCCAACAAAGAAACATGTGAGTTACCAACATTACCAATCAAATGGATTTAATAAACACATATAGAATATTCCACTCAAACACTGCAGGCTACACATTCTTCTCAGCATCCCATAAATTGTCTCTATAATAGTCCATACAGATAGTCATCAAATATAAGAAAATTTAACTGATTTCCTGTATCCTATCTAATCACAAGAGATCAACAGAGGAGAAACTACAATATGCACAAACTTGTGGAGATTAACTAACACACCACTGAATAATGAATCAAAGAAAACAGGAGTGAAACTAAATTTTTTTCTAGAATCAAATGAAAAACACATGTCAGGGCTGGAGAGATGGCTCATCAGTTAAAAACACTTACTTGCTTGCAAAGCCTGCCAAGCTGAATTCAATTTCCCAGTACTTATGTAAAGTCAGGAGCACAAAGTGACACATGTGTCTGGAGTCCATTGCAGTGGCAGAAGGCCCTGGCCTTCCCATCCATGTTCTCTCTCTCTCTCTCTCTCTCTCTCTCTCTCTCTCTCTCTCTCTCTCTCTCTCTCTCTCTCTCTCTCTCTCCCAGTAAATATTTTGAAAAAGAAAACATATATCAGAACCAGTGGACTACAATGAAAGGGGTTCTAAGATAGAAGTTTATAGCTATAAGCACATATATTAAGAACTCAGAGAGAGCTGGGGAGATGGCTCAGCAGGAAAAGTCCTTGCAGAGCAAGCATGAGGACCCGAGTATGGATCTACAGTACCCACACATATGCCAATGGGCAGGTAGCCCACCTGTAATACATCAACATAATAAAGATATATTTGACAAACCTATAGCCAACATAACATTAAATGGAGATATTTTTAAATATTTCCACTAAAATCAGGAATGAGGCAAGAGCTCATTTTTCTATTCATATTTAATATAATGCCTGAAGTCTTGGATAAAACGGAAAGACAAGATAAGGAAATAAAACTGATATAAATAGGAAAGGAATAAGTTAAATTATCCCTATTTTCAGATTATATAGATACTATACATAAGAGACCCTAAAGACTCTACCAGAAAAACCTTTGAACTGATAAACACTTTGAGCAAAATCAACATACAAAAATCAGTAGCTTTCCTATATAACAAAAAACAAAATGATAAGAAGGAAATCAGGAACACAATCCCATTCACAATAACTTCAAAAATTCCAAAAGAATAAACCCAATCCAATAAGTGAAAATCTCTACAATTAAAGGTATTAAGCACTGAAGAAGATGCTAGAGGATGGAAATATCTGTCCTCACGGATCAGCAGAACTACTGTAGGGGAAATAGTGATGTCACCAAAAACAATTTACAGGACTAATGCAGTTCCCACAAACCTCAATTACATTCTTAACAGAACTAGAAAAAAACAACCCTAAAATTTATATGGAAACACAAAATACCTCATATGAGCAAAGAACCTCATCCTAACCTAATCCTGAGTAAAAGAACAATACTGAAATTACAAAATACATGACTGAAAATTCTAATGCATTTCAAGTTATACTTCAGAGCCATAGGAAGAAAAACAGATTATACTGAAACAAAAACAAACATAAGTCAATGAAATACAAAAGAGGACCCAGCACTAAAACCACACCGCTACAGCTACCTGGTTTTCTTTTACTAAGATTAAAAAAAATACATCTTCAACAGATAGCTGCTCCAAGGCTTAGTGGGGGAGTTGCAGCGTGCATCAACTCCCTGTTGGTCCACGGATCTGGGAGAGCAGAGGCTTGGAATAGCTGTGACCCAACAAGAGATGAACACTCTCGGGAGAACGCGGCAGTGGGCAGTTCTCGTTTATTGTATAGATAAGAATGGTTTATATAGAGGAAAAGGCAGTGGTAGGGGCATAGGCAGCAAGGAGATTGGTAGGGGCAGGATCTGTGGACATCTCATGAGTTGATTGGAAGGGGCCAGTACCCTTTGGGTGCCTATTTTGCATAGATAAATTGAGGGGGCTACGTGACATATAGAATGGTGAAGTAAGCAGAGGAAATGTAACCTTATGGTTTAGGTTTGTTATTGCAGCTGGACTAAGTTTAGGCCTTAAATTGCCTGCTTATCTCAGGGCACAGCTGTGGCCTGCCTGGAGGCTGGAGTGTTCAGGATTTGCTGAGATTTATAGGGGCCTCAGACTTGCCTCAACTTCCTTATCAGAAGGAGACAGTCTGGAAGCCTGCCAGACTCAGCAAAACCCTATCCTCCAAGCCTCCTTGCAGAGTACCACAAACAGATGATGCTATGATGCTGGATAACTGTATCCAGCAGGAGAATGAAACTAGATCTCTCTCTCTCTCTCTCTCTCTCTCTCTCTCTCTCTCTCTCTCTCTCTCTCTCTCTCTCTCTTTCTCTCTCCATGTAAAAAATCATCTCAAAAATATATAAAGTCTTTAAGGTAAGAACTGGAACATGGAAAGTATTAAAGGAAAATGTAGAATAAAATACCTTAAGATATAGGCATAGGCAAGGACTTTCTAAACAGGGATCTAATCGCTCAGAAAATAATGCTAAGAACTGATGAATGGGATTGCATGAAATTAAGCTTCTCAGCAACAGAGAAAACTGAAGAGATAACCCACAAGATGGCAGAAAAATCCTTATTACTATACACTGTAAAGAGGATTGCTATCTAGAATATATAAAGAACTCAAAAAACTAAATATTACAAAACCCAATCCAAAAGATCAAGTACAAATAGCTAACAGCTATTATAAATCAGCTGTCATTATGGAAAAGTGTGGAATTTCATCAAGACTGAAATTTGACTATCATATGACCCAGCTATATACTACTTCTAGGTATATACCTAAAGGGCTCTAGGCCAAAATACCATAGAGGTATGTGTACTTTCATGGTTTTTATTTGTTTTTTGTTTTACAAGACAGGGTCTTACTCTAGCCCAAACTGACCTGGAACTCACTTTACAGTCCCAGGCTGGCCTTGAATTCATGGCTATTTTCCTTTATCTGCCTCTCAAATACTGGGCTTAAAGGTGTTCACCACCATGCCTGGCATGTCCATATTTTATTGCAGCATTACTATGTACATGTTATAGAATCAGCCTCGATGTCCATCAACAAATGGTTAAAGAAATTATGTTCCATATACACAATGGAATATTTTTATCCATAAAGGAGAATAAAATTATGAATGAAATGAATGTAAGAATGAAATTACTTACATTGAAGTAAGTGTAATAAGCAAGGCTCAGAAATATTGCATGATTTTTAAAATATGAGAGATGTAGATTTACATCTATATCTATATACATACATACATACATGCACATACATGAAGGTAGACAAGGGACTCTGAGAGGGAAGGAAGAGATCTAAAGTGAGAGGAATGTAGGAAAGGGTAGCAGGAGGCCAGATAAGGATGAAGTATGATAAACATGTCATGATAAAACCCATTTCTTTGTATGTTAACTGAAATTTAATTTAATAAAGAATCAATTCATTTAGTATTCATTTAGTTTGTAACAATTCTTTCCATCTTTTTATTTGTTTGAAATTAAACCAAAATAAGACTACTTTTTCAGGATTTTCATTTTGTTATCTAAGTTATGAGACAATGGGTTAAAAGGATTTATAGCATTTGTTTATATTTGTGAAGTATTCCAGTATCTCGTCGGAATTTGAACACTGCTCTTACATTCCTTCTTTGCTTCTCTCCCTCAGATCAATAATGTCCACTCTTTCTAGCCTCCATATGATAAATATTGGATTGGATTTCTGTCAGATTAACGATATTTCCAAGCTCATCAGAGTCATATCTGAACCTTAACTTGGAGGGAAAATAATTACTTGTAGAGCTGGTAAAGTTACAATAACTTAGTTACCACTTGCTGAGTAGAATCTAATTAGAAATGTTCAAATAAACTAGAAGTTAGTATAATAAAACTTTCTATCAATTTAACTGACATTTGAACACTTCAATTTCCCTATGATGTGGAAATTTTCATGTAGTTCAGAAAAAATGATATTTTTTGATTATGTTTTCTCTAGTGATTATGTTTTCTCTTGGCATTCTGGCTTACTTCTTCCTTTCCACTGACAAGAGTTACAAAGAATGGGCATTTTGATCTCCTGATTCTCACAAGCTTTCCTTAGCTAAGCATGGAAACTGAAAATACAACCTCGGATTTAAATTGTTTAATATGTGGGTTCTAACAATTGGAAAACCCTACTCAGAATAAAAAATGCCAATAGCATATTTGAGAACAAAAAGCAAGGTCTGGAAGGATGGCTCAGTGGTAAAGGCACTTGCCTGCAAAGCCTGCCAGCCCGGGTTTGGTTCCCCAGAACCGACATGAAGCCTGCTATACAAGAAACAAGAAACAAGAGCCTTCTCAAAAGTCAGAATGGCCACTTTGTCCTTCTGTACTTTACAGAATTGTCCCATTACAAATCACTTCATCTTTTCAACTCTGAAGTGTCCCAGACGCATTCCTTGCGCATGAATTCACCAGACTTGACTGGGAGGGTGACCTGGGGATCAGTAACCTTTGAGTGTAGGAAGGGGGAAGGAGACCTCTTTGTCCACCGGGCTTGCTGAAGGCGTCAACAGAGCAGAAGAGGAGTGCTTTGCTTCTCTTGGTCTCTGTCCCTGATTGCACAGCAGGTCATTGTTGGGAAATATTTCCTCACCTGGCATTCTGAGAAGTGGAGGCCCCTGTAGCTCTACAGTTGCTTTGCCATTAAACATGCAAATGTCTCTCCTGCTAGAATAAGAAAATCTCCAGAACCTGCTTGGGTGTTGACATCCTTTTCTGAAATGCTGCCATCGTGTGGCACTCTGGAGCTACCACGAGAAGAGTCTTCTTAAGGGTCATACAGTTCACCTCACGAGGTCATAATTCATATTGAATCATTCCTGTGGGCACAGGGTAAACTATAGTGAATTCTGGAAATCTTGTTGTTTTTAGAATTTGTGGGCTTCCCTCCACTAAATGGAAAACATGATAAGCTTATGCAAGTTATGTGCTAAAATGAGAAAAAAAAGAAGCAGAAATGAGCAGTCTACTTTATAACTTTATAAGCTTTGTGGTTTATATTTAAAAAGCATTGATGCCATCTTAATAAAGTGTGTGCTTATAATCTTCAAATGAAATATATCCATTAATTTGGAATATATTAAATTCAAGAGGCACATGCCCTTAAAGTGTGAGTAAAACCTATGGACTACTTATACTACCAACAGTATAGGAAATTATTTAATCTATGTTTATATTAAAAGCAATATTTGGCAGCTAGGGCTGACAACTTAGAATTGATAGGATACTAGGATGACCTATCTTTAATCTCAATTCACACATGGCTCTTATCATGGAGGTGTAAGATAAATAAGCAAGGAGTTCTCCATTTCACAACTGAGAAAGGTAATGGAAGGGAGTAAGTAATCTGAGGACAATATTAAATATTTAAAACAGATTCAGAACTCTGCTACCTCTTTATTCTACTCTAACAGTCAGACCTCACCTGTAATTTCCTTTCATTCAAATACCTAATGCTTGGTAAAATTTTCTTAATACAAACGTTTAAATTTACTTTTCTTCTTAAGTAGCCAATTTGATAAATGCTAAGAGAAAAACTAGAAAAGATAATTCAGAATATAAACTTTTCCTTCAGAGATATGCAGATCACTCTTTCGTGCATATAGTTTAAAGACCAAACATCTATCTTCCCCCCAAATTTAAAAACATTACGAATTATGGCTTACTTGCTGTGGCTAAAATTTCAGAAATATTTATCATACATAGTTTTAAAATATGCATAGCCTTTGCATCTTATATGTGCAAAATACTAGTAATTTTATATAATTCAGCTTCTAAACAATCCTGTCTGCAACAGTAGCATCTGGATTTATAAAAGAAGAAACCAGTACAAGCAGACTAGGTGACTTGCCCAATGTCACAGAGGACATTGTGACAGAGTGGATTGAAAGTCACAGCCTGAGTTCCATAGCATCACTGTCTTGGTCCTAAACTGCTTTGTTTAGTCAACTTCTAGAGTAACTTGACCTTCTTCGATTTATATAGCTGTATATTTATAGGAATTTCATTATCAATAATGGCATCTGTCTAAATGTCAAGCTGCCACATACTTGAAATAAAACTGAACTGTTGTTTGTTGTTAGATGTGGATCTCACTCTGTAGTCCAAGCTAACCTAGAGCTCACTATGTGAGACCAAGGCAGGCCCTGAGCTCATGGTGGGCCTCTGACCTCATTCTCCCTGGGATCACAAGCATGAGCCACCAGGCCTGGCAAAACTGAGCTATTGAATAGTCATGCCTAGAGGGAGGCTTTCTGAACTCTTTGTGTGCAGAAACAATAGCTTTCTAGTCCTCAATAAGATTGAGAGAGGCATAATGTGGTGGCCAAGATGACCTTTATCCGTAACTTAAACTGGAAAAAAATCCACTCTATTTTATCCCCTTTAGGTTTAACTTAACATTTTTCTATTTCAGAAACCATAAATAAAATCTTTATGAGGACCATTTATGCCTTCCTTCTTTATGGGTCTCCAAGTGCTCTTTCAGGATGCTAAATATCAATCCCATAAATGAAAAGACTAGTTAATAATACTGTACACAAGTAATGCTTTAACTGTAGGTGTGTGTGTGTGTGTGTGTGTGTGTGTGTGTGTGTGTGTGTGTGTGTGTGTTGTTTTCTCTCTCTTTTCTTTCTTTTTTTTCAAACCACAAAACCAGAGGGGAAGTGTGGGAGCAGGTGGGCTGGGCTGTGGCAACAACCTCATGACACATGGCTCCGCCTCCACTGTTGGTGGAGAGCGCCTGCAGCAGCATTTAAATTCTGGGAGGTCCGGCTGTGAGCAGCAGCGGAGCTGAGCCTCATCTGCCTGGCGCTGCCTCCCTCCCTCCCTCCCTCCCTCTGCTGCAGCATCCCAGAGACTCCAGACAAGGTAAGCCAGCAGTCGGCTGCTCTGCGCGGTGCATTCACCCGGTCGAATTGCACAGGGAAGTCCGAGGTATACGAAGATGATTTTAACGGCAACGCTACCAGTCAGGCTTGAACTATTCTAGTCTTCTGAATAAGCAGGTCGGATATTACCTGGCTCTTGGATCAAACGTTTCCAGGTATCTTGAAAGCCAGTCTAATGTAAAACTTTAAGGATACCTCGAGGATCCTTACAAAGACAAGTTGCTGCTTCTATTCGGAAAAAGGGAAACTTGTCCATCTCTCTGGAATGATGACAGCATCATTTAAGCTAGATGACTAAGGAGGTATTAAAAGAAAACATCTTCTGTGCTAATATGAGCCACAGATACTATTTTCTAGTAATTCATTTTCAAGAGGAAAACCTCTTCTTAATAGCTTGCTTCTACACTAGGCTTTTAAGTATTTTACTAAGATACTAACATGATACTGTGTAAACTCATTAGCACAAATAAGAAAAACTGCTGTTTTGAATGTTTTTTAATCTCAAATTTCTAGAATATTTTACTTACTAGCTTCAATATAGCTTCATTCCATCTAAGGACCACCTTCTCAGTAATTTGTTTAAAAACACATTTAAAATGAATATTGGATAAAGGAAAAGCTGATTTCTTTCATAGTTCTATTTTCTCTTTTTGTTTTTCTGCCCTGCAAAAAAAGCACTCTCACACCTGATTATTATTCTTATTATCAACTTCCCATAGAACTGATTTTAGGTGGAGATAGCTGGAGTTATACAGTAGTGACCTAAGCTGGGGGGACTCTAAAGGTTGAATAAATGTGAAATTCCCTTCTCCCTTGCTCACAAAGAGATGGAGAAAAGAGGTGGCACAGACACTAATTCAGAAGCCTCTAAGTTGCAAAAGTTTTCTCTAAGAAAGAGGAAGGATGCCATAGAATACAATGCGTGTGTGGCTTGTAATGTGTAAGCATAAAAGGTATGCTGTAACCTATCAGGATATTGAGTATTCCTGACAAAAGTATTTTGCAGGGAACACCACCACCATGAGAGCTGCAGTGCTGTGCATCTGTCTCTTTGGCCTGGCCTCCTCCCTCCCGGTGAGTACAGCTGAGTCATAGAGAAAATTCTGGAAAATAAATGTGCTAGGAACGCATTAAAATCACATTTCTTCTTCATCTTTCTGTTTCAAAGGTTAAACAGGCTGATTCTGGCAGCTCTGAGGAAACGCTGGTAAGCATCTTTTAGGTTTATCATGTAGCTGGAGAATTTATGAAGCTATTGCAAAGGCTCTACAAACATTTTATTGTTGTTGTTTTACTAACCTCCACAATCAGGTCTGTTCCCCTGTATTTATTGACTACCTACTATAGACCAAGGCTAGTTCCAAACATGGCATCATTGGTAATAAATAAGTTCTCTTAAAATTAGACTTTCTAATATAACAAAAGTGTTTCAGACCACTGTTATTTATATAAAATGGACTCTAGGACTTTGTGTGACTTTTCTCTTCTTTGAGTCAATATTCTGCAAGCAGAAAATGCCATCCTTTGCTTCACTTAGTGAAAGATTGGTTTTAAACAGAACTGTTTGTAGGACTCTAATACAATATAGCCTGAGATATTTGCTAAGAAGCCCTTTGTGAAAAGCAAGTCTCTATGCTGTTTGAATCTATTGTGCTTGTCAGCTGACTTTAGATCACATTTTTCTAAATCAGCATAAAACCAAACCAATTTATTGCAATTACTTGGCCAGCAGCACTGATGTACCTGCCCCTGCACAATAGAGGAAACTGTGCCAACCAAACACAAGTGGGACTTGTCCTGAGGAGTTTGGACAAAAAGGCACACAGAGTCCAGTTCCAGATGAACAGAATAAAGGCCAATCTCGAGTTGCCTGGAGTCATTGCAGCGAGATTGCCTAGTGAAGACAGTCAGGGAGGCTGTGGATGTGTGTGCGTGCTGTGGGAGCTGGTGTGTGTGGGTGTGTCTGTTTTCCAACAGAATTGAGGATACAGGTGTTGAATCACAATAACAAAACGGAAAAGCTAACATTTCCAGGAAAGAAAGAGTCAAGAATTAGTGCTTTGAAAATAAATTCAAATGTGGCAAACATGCATTTTTAAAGGCATATGAAGCCATAACTGTATAGGTCATACAATGATATTTAGGAAATATATGAAGAGGTCAAAGTACAACATTTTAGAATTCCAGAAATATAGATCCAGGAAGAAATATATTCTGCAAATTACATTCTTTACATTATAAATCTAACCTAAAATGCAGTCCTCCTTAGCGCTCATCATATGTACCACCTAAAAAATTATATATATATATATATATATATATATATATATATATATATATATATATATGTAGATAGATGATATAGATAGATGAGATATAGATACATATATAGAGAGATTTATAAAAATTTGACTCTAGTGCAGTAGTTTTTGCATCTGTTTAAGGAACCTCTTCATTCAGTAAAAGCTTTCTGAGATACTCACTGTGAAACTGCTTTTGTGTAGAGCCAGCCATGAATGAATTCCTTCTAACCCTCCCTAGGTGAAGGTGGAACCCCGAGGGGCTCCTTCTCAGGGTTATGGCTGTGAAGTCATTGGGCCTGACCAACACAGCTGATTAGGTGATAACACTCTGCTTGTTAGCATGCTGTCATTTTCCAGATAAATTAATTTGCTTAGAAGAAAGGCTATTCTGTTTACACCTTTGGTACCTCAGGGCAGTAAACTTTTGTGCACCAATGGTAACATTATATTTCTCCCTGACTGATGTCTGTGGTTATAGCACTCAAAATGTGGTTTGTGGAACTGAATTGTTTTAACTTACATTAAATAGCTACATGTGGCTAAGGCTACCATGTTAGACAGTATAGCCCTAGAACATTTCTGAGTTCCATGGAGAGTAAATGATGAAGAATGACAGGAATTAAGGCACCTCGGCTTTAGGATGCTTACCTGATGGGGAATCCAGCAAATGCAGACTAGGAAAGCACATTGTGAAACCAGCCTGACAACAATATGCCTGGGTTTGACCCTTAGCCCTGCCACTTATTACCATTAAACTATATTGGTATTGAGATTCTTACTTGGTATCGTGGGGGAAAGGCTGATGCCTCTCTCTGAGAGAGAACCATATGAATTAATATTTATAAAGCACTTTGAAGAGGGTCTGGTCCATGGTAAGTGCTATTAAAAGTTCAGTAAATAAATCAAAACATATAAATTATAACCAAAGTGAATTCCAGGTCAGCCTGGGATAGAGCACAACCCCATCTCAAAACAAACAAACAAACAAAAATCTCTGAAGTAGAGGCTGGCTAGGTAAATTTGTATTATGCTTTTTCATTAGGAATGGTGAAGCTGTTTTTTTCCAGTTTATCACTTAGATATCACTGTTTCTTTTGTGATGATGGCAAATACACACTTTTTTTTATAGCTTTATGACAAACACCCAGATGCTGTGGCCACCTGGTTAAATCCCGACCCATCTCAGAAGCAGAATCTCCTAGCACCACAGGTATACTCAAATTTCTCGAAACTAACCCTTAATGACAGACAGACAGCTACCAATGTCATTCAAGCTTATTAGCAGGATCCTTTTTGACCACTGGTAAAAGGATATCCAGAATACCAGTGGATCTACCATATTGGCTTCTTCCCCTGTAAGCTGCCCACCAAGGAGGCTGAAAAACAAAACCGCTATAGATTGAAAAGACTAACTTTGGAGGCCAATTGCTGAGATGTATGATGTGTACTAATGTGTACCCTTCCTTCCTCAGAACACTGTGTCCTCTAAAGAAACTAGTGACTTCAAACAAGAGGTAAGTTCTCATGTTCACTGGAGACCTGGCGAAGCCATGGCCTCATTCTCTTTAGAAGCAACTCCTTAGCAAGTTCTATAGTAAATCTCATTCTAAACCTTGCTCAGAAAGGAAACGTGTATTTATTATACATCAAAAAAAAAACTTAAAGGTTCTTCAGATAAGTTTAGTGTTGCAGAAAATCTATGCATGCTTATTATTTGAATCTTTAAACCTCTTGCAGTTTATTTAAGGTAGCTTAAAGGTGACTCATATAATATCTGATCAGCACATTATTAAAATGACCCAAGCAAGGATTTTGGACTTAGAATGTGTCTGCTACTAACATTATAGTTTATTAGACAAGTATTCTTTTTATTAGGATGATTAATGTATTTGTTGAGCAAGGCAATAAAATTATTTTCCTTAAGATTCAATTTGAATATGCCAAGCATCTCTAACAAGGGAAATTAAATAAAGGACTCATTAAATTTTCTGATTTGATGTTTTATACATTTTTAACTCTTAATTTAATGGACAGATTTGAGCTACGGTTGTGTAGCCATATATGTAGCACAGTTACCCCTTGCTACACAATGATAATAGGGAGGGCTTATAGATCTTCTTACATACATTAGGAAACAGATGTTCTGATAGCTTGAGAACTTATGTTTCATATGGAAAACATCAATCTCACAATTATTTATCTGTATTATATCACTGAATTTGATAAATTATTGCTTCATTTATTTCTTTGTTAAAAGGCAAATTTGAGGGACTGGAGAGTTCTCTCATTTAATAAAGTGTTTGCCTCTAAGGCACAAGGACCTGAGTTTGTTCCCTAATAGCCACATAAAAATGCCAACCTGCAATCTGAGTACTAGAGAAGTGCAGACGAGCAGATTTCTGGGCTTGCTGACCATCCAGTCTAGCTTAATTGGTGAGCTGCAAACCAGTGAGACCCTGTCTCAAAAAGAAATGGCTAGTGTAACTAAAGAAAGACACTAAGTTTATCCTCTGGGCTCCACATTTGTACATACACCCATGCACCCACACATATAAGATTACCATTTTGTGCCTAAAAAACAGAGTATATTATAAATGCAAAGATGTTGAAATTAAAAAGTTATATTTAAAAACTAGCCCAGTGTTAAAGTTAAGTGAAAATAAAACCCAAGCATTCAGTTGTTGGACTGTCCTGATTTTTTCAGACCCTCCCAAG
>PVHP010013370.1:0-41124 GCA_004024765.1 Zapus hudsonius | reverse complement strand
TATATATATATATATATATATATATATATATATATATATATATATATATATATATATATATGCCTAGAAGTGATATTGCTGAGCTGTATCCTAACTCTAATTTTAACTTTTAGGGACTCTCTATGCATAATTACAGTAGCGACTATGCTTAGTAAGATTTGCACCAACAGTGTACAAGGCTTATAATTGCTCCCATTTTCCTTTTTGTAAAAACCATCCTGAAAAAATATGATACAATATCTCCTTGTAGTTCTGTTTGCATTTCCTGGATGACTGGTGATGACAAGTTTCTTGGCATTGACATGATAGTCACAAGAATGTCTTTGCTGGGGTGAGGGAACCTATTCAGAATATATATTGTTCATCTACTCTTTGTGTGAGTATTATCTTGCTAGTGAGTCACAGGAATATTTCACATTTTTGGGATATTTACTTCCCATCAGATAAATGAGTTTTAACTCCACACTTCTGTTCCATGGGTTGTGTATCTCTTTGCTGAATCTTTCCTTTGCTTAGTGTGATTTCCCACTTGCCTAATTTCACTGTTGTTGCCTATAATTTTGAGATCATATTCAGTAAGTATTCCCCAGGAACACCATCAGGAAGATTTTCTTCTAAAAATTTAACAGTTTCAGGTGTTACGCTTAAATCTTTAATCTATTTTCAGTTGATTTTGTGCATGGTGTAAAATTGGTATCCAGTTTTATTCATGTGGATAAGTAGCAAATTCCTATTCTGATCCATCATCTGTTTGTACTTTTTATGGAAACAAGGTTGGTTTAGCATATTCAAGTCAATAAACATGATGATATATCACTTTAACAGAATGAACAAAAACATGATCATCCAATAGATTCACAAAAGGTATTTAATAAAATTCAATACATATCATGACAATATCATATCCAACAACTTAGTATAAAAATGCCTAAGCATAATGAAGCCATATATCATAAAGGCATAAATACCATCTTCCTTAATTATCAAAAACTAAGATTTATAACTAAATCTCAGAATAAGACTTCTCACTCATATAATTTCTAGTTTACATATTATTTAAATTCCAACTAGAGCAACTGTGCAGGGAGATAAATAAAATATCCATCCAAATTCAAATGGAAAAATGAAATTGTATAAACACACACATACACATGCACACAGCTCTTAATAATCCATGGCATAGAAAAAGCTAGAACCAAAACTTAACTCAGTAACATTACAGGATACAAAACTAACTCAAATCAGTTCATATCTGCTTATGAACAATGAGCCATCCAAAAATAAATTAGAACAGTATCATTACTAGTATTATCAAATGAATATCTGTAAATAAACTTTACCCAGAAGTAAAAGACTTATATACTGAACGTTATAAAATATCAATGAAAGAAAGAAAGCGAAAGATGAATGGAAAGATATATGTGTACATGGATTTAAAAATGTAGTAGTATTGCTACATCCTACTCTCCAAAGCCGTCTTACTGATTCAATACTATTTAAATAAAACATCTTTTGGAAAATATAAAAAAAAATTAAAAGTCAGATTAAATCATCAGACCTCAAATAAACAAAACAATCTTTAGAAAAAAGCTATAAGCATAAAACTCACTGATTTTATTATATTTCATTAGTTTATATAAAATAGTACAATGAAAATATTCTGTGTAATATATAGCCTGCTTATATTTGGGGATTCTTGGGGTTTTTTTGCATTTTTAGTTTCTTTTCCATTTTTGATATTCTTATATATGTATTGAATCCATTTTGATCTCCCCAGTGGGGAGAATACTCTCTTATTCAGCTCCCCTTAGCTCCTTTCTTCCACATTAATCCCTGATTTACTTTCATACCTTGGTTAGCCCTTTGAGTGAGAGTTGCTGAAATGATCATGGATGGAAGATTATTTACACTTGGTGGTTTACTACTGACAAACATGACCCCCCCCCCATCGAGCAATCAGAGGGGTCGTACTCTAGGAGGTCTGGAGTCTCATGAATCCTTCTCTCCTCAATGTTGAAGTACTGGCAGGTTTAGTCTTGTGCAGGAAACCAGAGCTTCTGTGAATTCACAAGTGTAATGGCCATCTAATATCTAAAAGAGCATTTCACAGCCCTCCTCTTCATCCTCCTGTTCTATACATTCTTTCTACCTTTCCCCTCTTCCTCTAAGTTCTTTGAGCTTGGAACGATCCTTTACATCCCCTACTTACAGCTGTGCACACAGGAGTCATTGATTCTCAGTAACTTTGCCAGCTATGCATCTCTGTCCACTGCAGGAAGAAACTTCTGTGCCAGAGGCTTCACACAGTACAATTTGATTAGAACAAAGGCGGATATTTAGACTGCATTTCATTTGAAGTAACCTTAACCAGAATAGTAGTAAGTATTTCTCACCCACCTCGTAAGGCCTATGCCCTTAGCTATAGGCTCTTGGCCAGGTTTTGTACCAGGCAGGAAATCTCTATGGCCTCAGAACCAATCAGAAACTGTCTGGTTACTCCCACAGTGTGTCACAAGTGATCATGTCTTGCTTTACATGTTGGCTATGGAGTACATGTGGTCTACAGCTTCATAAGACTGTCAAATTCTTTCCCAACAGCTTGCATAACACCTTCTAGTACAATGACAGCTAATCAGAAATGAGAAAGCTTCTCGCTTTGTTTCTCAATGTCCTGCGACAGCAACCTGTGGTGTTTTCAGCAATAGTGACCTACTATCTGATTTTCTTGCATAATCCATGGTAAATGGTAAATTAAGTTGTTCATGGGGATTGAACAAGAAAAGTTAATAAGACCACCATTTACCCTAACTTTCACATGGTATGGACTCAAAAAAAAATAAGAGTAACTATTATTGTCTCTTACATTCACACAATTGTCCTGCATTCATTTATGATGAGGCCAACAAAAATAGACATTTTCTATAGTGATTTTATTTTCATAGGACACTGAGTAAAATTTATTAAAAATGACAGAATTCTAAAACATGAACTTTACAGATAGGATTTAGTGAAAAATAACTAATAACAATCAGTTATAATGTTGTGGTCCAAGGCCAACCACCCTTCAGAAGGACAGAGGACACATGTGATAATGAATGTCACAGGCGAGGTTTATTTCCAGCTAGCTGGGGTATATGATCTGCTTGGCGTAGCAGGAGTCATGGACCCCGGTTGCAACTTTTTTCCAAAATATATACAGTTTGAGCCAGCAGGCTTTCATCATAGCAAATCACAGAACATGGGGGGAAATTCATAAAATATTCTTTTAAAATGATTTGTGCAGCTAGTGGCGGGAACACATTCTGCCTGGTGATTGGCCAGTGCATAGGGGTTGATGTGCTCTAAAGTGATTGGTTCCTGATTTCTTCACCTGTGAACTTTGAGCTATAAGCCTGCACATCCTGACTGGTCACTTATTACCTGTCTGATGGCATTCTTTGGCCTGAGACCTTCTGGCTACATCCTGGTGGTCACATATACATTCCAGGAGCCTAATCTCTACCGGAATGGAGTTTCCTTTACATTCTGGGGATTTGATTTTTAGCAAACATCTTATCTTTATTGCATACACCTGGACAGTGTCCTTCTGTCCCTCCATCCTACATTTATCAGACATGCGTCAGTTTTAGTTCCTTGTTCCAAGAAGCCTGGATTGGGGGTGGGGAACCACCTTTGCAGTCGAATATTTTCAATCTTGGGCCCACTTATCATTAAAGCCCCTCGACAATAGCACTGTGGTTTCCTCCCAGAGGAACCTTCGCTGGTGTTGTCTCCAAAGCAGAGGCTTTGGCTCACACCATCTGGAAACTTTAGCATCCACCATGATCAGAGTCAAGCATTTTTTAGAGCATCTTTATAGAGTGTTTCAGCATTTCTTTGGTACTTTTGGTAGAGAGGGAAGAATGTTCTGTGGAGTTCTGTCAGCAAAAAGTGAGGACAGGAAATTTATGTGAAATTTTAAAAGCTTACTACAGGGCCAGTGATTGCTTCTTTCTTTCAGTATTTTGTTTAAACTAAACACATGTATCAGTGCCTATGTTCACAGACTTCTCTTGGGTTCATTCCTTTAGGGACAAATATATAGGTGTCTTGGCTATAGAGCCATCGAGAATTAGTCAAAATGTGAAGGGGTGGTGGGCCACTGTGGACCTTACACTCACTCAGTCTGCTGATTCGGTCTTTATAGTCTATAAATAAAAAGCATGAGATTTTTCCAAGAGAATATCGCAAAACACAGAATACTACCAAGGAGATCATCCCAAGGTAAGGGAATTTCAAGTCTGCTTAATAAAGACTGTTTTGAAGAGCTTGGTGAGGAGACAGTTGAATAGGTGAGATTATGTCTGCACAAGCATGAAGACCTGAGGTGGATGCCTTATGCCCATGTTAAAAGCCAGGCATGGTCAGTGCTGGGGGGAAATCAGGGAGCCCTGGGTTCAGTGAGAGGCTCTGCCTCAGGGAAATAGGACAGAAGAAGACACCTAATGTCTTCTGGTCTCTGCATTCATGAGCATGGTCACATTTCTACATATACACCTGTATACAGCACACACCCACCTCCCAAACACACACAAACAGACACACACACACACACACACACACACACACACACACACAGAGGATGTTATGAAAGCATGGTGGAAGGCCCACCCATGGTACTAGGAGTGACCAGTCATTCAAATCACTGGGCAAGTGAAGCTATTGCCTAACTTTAAAAAATGCCTTCATCATCTCTTATTACCAACTGGTAAGAGATGGCAAGGAGGGTGGTGGGGAAAGGAAGAAAGGACAACTGTGACTGGTAACCCAGAAGAAGAGGTGAGGACAGAAGGGGAAAAAGAGGAGGAGAAAATGAGGGGGGGAGTAGAAGAATCAACTGAAACAAATTGTGTTTGAAAATGTGGCTGTTGAAACTCTGCATGGTAATTTAAAATAATTTTAAAAATATAATTGGTGTGACTATAGATGATACATCAGCTTCCTTACAACCTCTTGTGGTTTTAACCTGCTTATTACATCGCTTGCTGATGTGTTGGACTAGGAAATAGTAAGTTCTCTAAAAAAAACGAGAATCACCACTATTAAAGAATTAGTAGTTAAAGAGAGAACAGAGTGAGAAATACCTAAAAGTAGGTGTTATTTTCAAAGAACTATAACAGTAATTTGACTCCCTGTATTAAAAAAAAATCAAAAACATTTGCTAAAACGTTATCCATGATTATACTTATATTCTTGGATTGGATTTCTCCTGATTTTTTTCATATTCTTTTAATTTTAAGATGTTTTTAGACATGCTTTCCATATTAAGAATATACAAGTGGCTTATTGACTAATTCAAATATTAAAATTATGACTATAAAACGACACTCATATAACCTTAAATTTCATTTTCTTGTCAGATCAAATCAATATGCATTAACTGAAAATAGTAGAGATGAGGACAAGAATATAACTCCTTTTCCCAAATTACTTTTGAAGAGTAAAACATTTCTAAAATTTTTGCAACTTTTTGTGGTGTCTACTATAGGTTATTGAAAATACACAGTAAATATTGATGACTTGATTCATCAGTTCAACAATGCTTCAACAAATTTAAAAAAAATGTAAGATTTGTGCTCGGGTAGTTGAAGAATAAGTTATTTTTCCATAGAGGGTGATGTATTTTCATTAACACAGAAGTGGAAATAGATCAAAATATGTAAAAACTGGTGAGTATTAAAACAATACTGAAATATAAAGAAAGACATGCTTTCAAAATTTGCTTTATAGATAGGACTCATGTATTTCATAACTCCGATGGGAAACATGGGATAAACTTAAAAACTTAGCTTTCAAGACTCTTAACTATCATAGCAACTGAATTAAAAGCTAATTATTTCACTTTATTAGGTTCTAATTTTAGGAATAGAACGTGTATCCTATTTTTGACATCTAATACAAATGTATTCCTCAGACCCTAATGATAGGTGACATCTAGATCTGATTGTAATCTTATACTTAACATTTATTTTTATCTCAACTATTCTATGTAATTATGCCACCCACACAGGATGAACCAAAATGCCCTTGGATACAAGTGGCAGGTTATGTATAAGTAGAGGAAACAAAAGAGTCCAAAAATACTCGCAAATTTACAAAACCTATGTGTCTTTGCAATTTGATTTACATTTCAAAATTGCCATTGCTTATGCATTTCATGCAAATTATTTTTAAATTCCTTTGCAATCCACTAGACGTTTTGATATTTAATGTGTACTTAAGGGGAAAAAATCCCATAATTAACTAGTTCAAACCCCCTATGGATGTAATTAAAGCTATCTTCATCAATTATGTTTGATGTTCATCTAGTCACCTTCTGGTGTCATTGATAATTCTTAGATTCCAAGGCTGCAGCAAACAGTGCCTTTCCTCGGACAAAGGAGAGGCAAGGAAAGCCTGTGATCTCCTTGGACAGACACAGGACAGGGCTATGTTCGACATGCACATTAAGATGATTAGTACATAGATAGTCAAATTCCTGTAGTTTATTTTATAAAGTGTCTTTTAGTGAAATGTTCTTTTGTTAACAATGTTATCACTTTTGCTTTGTCCCCATAAGTTTTTAAGTTCTCCCTTGGAATTTAACCAATTCAATTTTAATGCTAAGTTACTTACTTGTTATAGTAGAAATACAATTGGTACACATGAATAGTGAGAAGTATTTTATAGCAGTATTGCCAAGCTACAGTTTTAATTTGAAAAAATAAATACTTACAAAGGTATCACCACTGCAAATGAATGTCAAATGTTTTTACCCCTTTTTGCACATAGCTTTCCATAAGGAAAGGAGTACATGTCTTAATTGCTGAGTGATCTCCCCAATTCCTCTAACCTAATTTTTATAAACAAGTAATAGAAGCATGAAGGGAACTTCCCTGTTTATTCTTTTCCAATTCTAAGAAATTACATTTTTACATCTTAGTGAATTCTGGGAGTACTTTGATTCAATTTAATAAGAAAATATGAATGATGTAATAAGACAGCAAGTACATTCATATGTTATCACATGATTCTCCCTAAAAGATACAAATACTATTGGTTTGATTGAGTTGGTATAATGATAATTGGTTTACTTATTTTATTTACACATGAAGGTCACAAGGTTAAATAATTTGTCCCAGCATCTCACAATCAGTAAATAGTGAGTTAATCTGAACATAGGTGTACTGCGCATAAGAGCTGTGTCATTTTGTTGTCTGCTTTGTCTGTCTACTGAAGTGCATTGTCACCTAGTTCATGTATGGTACAACATCTATAGGCTACAGAAAGACATGATGATATACATTACAAAATAGCAAAAGGCATCTGTGAACAAAACTAACAAAGAATATTAGTGATGGTTAAGTGGATGTTTCCTAAAATGAAAACAATTTATTTAACCAGTGATAATACCGCACACCTTAACTTACTTAACATTGATCAAATGAAGTCTTCCTATCAGGAATAACATTTGGACATATAGAGTAAACATTTGAATCTGCTTTGAGGCATAATAAGGAGAGACTGGAACAATGTAAACTCAACAACCATTAGACAGATGTCACAGTCAGCCACACACCACTGGGATGAATCCCCAAACCAGGCACAGTTATGGGAGGAAAGAATTTATTGAAGGTACTGATTCAGGGGGAGGGGAAGTTCCATAAAGGTGAAAGAGGTGGCCCTCTTTCACAGGTCCAAGCAGAGGGGAGGGGGGCTTCCTTCCTGTGAACATCAAAGAGACACACCCAAGATGACTAAAAAGGTCAAGTTGACAACAAAACCCTTTTCCCACACATTTAAAACTGGTGTATGTGTTCATTGTACAATTTTTATACTTCTTTATGCAATTTTGCAACATCTGTGATGTAGGATTTGGGTGTTCAAGAGAGGTCCCCAAATTTATGAACCCAAATTTTGGGTCCTGTCCTATTTTTAATAAATTATTGATAAAAACAGACTGAAGAAGGATAAATTATAAATTATTAAATCTAATTAGAAGAAATCACAAATTTGGGGGGTTTGAGGGAAATAGGGGCCTAGGAATAAGGCCAGAGCAAAGTCACAAGCAAGTGGAATTTAGGAAGCATTCACTTTTGTGGAAAAAAAAAAAAAAAACAGCAGAGTCCAGAGGATTCATTTAAGAAAATTGAAGTTTATCAGGGGAAAACGAGAGGAATGGCAAGCAGGTGGAAGACAGAACCAAGGAGCTTCTGTAGGGAGATTTCAAGGAGATACCACACAGCATCCACCCTGAAAATCCCCATGGAGTCAAGTGAAGAGGACAGTTGGTGGTGGTTTAAGGAAGAATAGCTGAGGAAAACTATCAAAGCAGAGACCAAGATGGTCATATGAGAAGTGAGCAGTAAAGAAAGTTGCACCCATGGTTACCCCAAGTTTAGAGAAATGGCACAGGTAGCAGGTCCAGAGTTCAGAGGAGATGCCCACGTGGTAGATCTGGAGTGTAAGGAAAATACACATGTGGTTGATTCAGAGACAGGATTAAAAACATACATGTAATTAAAGTGAGAAGTTACCACAAAACATAAAACACAGACCAACAGAAAATTGCCCAGGCCAAGAAACATTGCTCTACTCTCGCCCCCACTACTCACTTGTATCCAAGCCGAGATCACAAGGCAGAGCAAGGACCTGCAGATGTGGAGAGCTAGCAGAGCATGGGCAAACCTTTAGAGTTGATTGAAAGTGTCAGACTGAGGTATGTAAGAGGGAAGACCAGATGGGTTTGTAGGGTTAAAGGGCAGACTCCAACACCAGCACGCCTGGGTAGTGTGCTAGACTGTGGGCAGCAGGGGGGCTGCAGCTGTGGTGGACAAATCCAGATAAGACAAGAGTTCCATTCCTGCCAAGGTGTGTGGTGGAGAGGGGTGGGGTGTGGCATCTTTTGGTTCCTCTTTAGGCTTCTGTTCCTGACTGAAATTGCCTAAAAGAAGCTACCTTTCTCCTGAGTCTCCTACAATCCTGCCAAATAAATCAATCATGTTCATCAAAAGTTATGAAATCATACTATAAGAAACAAATATGTATTACTTCAAACAGAGTGTGTGTTTCCTCTAGGATGCTTAAAGATCTGGAGATAAGATTTTTTCCAAAATATTTTCCTAAAACAAATTAAAGAGATAATGATTACATCAATTATGTTTTAATAGTATTAAGAATATAAGAAATTCTGAGATATTTTAGAAAAATGTCATGTGATTAAAATATTTTAATCCATTAAAATCAATTCATTAAACTCGAGAACAATCTACACAGCTAATATAGTAGAAACCTTTAATGGGATTACAAAACGTCCCTCATGTCATTTAGAGGCTCATTTATGAGGGATAATAAGAAATCATTAGTTTTGCATCAAGGTTGAGAGGTAGACATAGATAAGAGTGAACTCACCTAAAAACCAACTCCCAGATGAAACATTAAATACGACAAGAATATTAACAGGCAATAAAAAAGACCTTGTCATGACTCGGTTCAGTAAAATGTTTATGGTACAGTTATTGGATCTTCTCAAATCTTACAAGAAAAGAAATATGGTTATGATATCAAGCACATTTTGACATGGAGCCTGCATCATTTTTTTAAATTACAATAAATGTCAAGCTAACAAAACTAGTGTTAACCATAAAGTTCACATAGTAATTCTTCTACATGACATTTCTCATTGTAGTTAGATAAGAATTACAAAGAATCCTATATCAAAACAGATTTGCTCACATAATTTCTAATACAGATAAGACCCTCAAAATTAATCTCTTTAATCAAAATATGCAACCTAACAAGAGTGGCCATACAAGAAAATGGTGTGAAATTATACTATTATTTCTTTTGATGAAATTCAATTATTATTAACACTGCTCCTTACATGTTTCACTCTGCTTCCTCTTATAATTCTATTTAGATATTTTTAGAGTAAAGTATAGCAAAAGGAACTGTCCCATAAGTAACTCAGAGACCACGATAGAATTGTCACCCCCACTGTCAACCTAAGCTTGGTCATCACTGTAACTTATAATGTTTATAAATCCAAGTTTCCTACTATTTATATATTACAAAATTATTATAACATAGGAAGGCTTTCTAATAATAATTCAATGTTGGGCATTAACAAAAAATCTTAATATAATATTATGCATTCTGTATTTTCAAAGTCAATTTATTTCTACTGCATCCTGTTTATGAAACAAGTGTTTATTGAGATATTTTAAGTAAAATACTATGGTTTGAACGTCCACAGCAATGCTCATATTGAAATGCGTTCCCACTGTGAGATGTTGAGGTGGGCTATGATGAGATTTTTCAGAGGAGATGAAGAAGGCCTACATAGATCTGTTATCTGGGCCATTATCATCTCATGGGTAATGTCTATTGGATACATTGCATGAATGTACTCTGTATTCATTTGGTATTAAAAATTGTATAACTTCCAATATTGGTATTAATATACAATATAAGAAATCATATCTTTCTGCATGTCTTCTGAGTTCATCAGATGAAATTTATGTATATGTTAAGCCCTATTTATTCTAGTAAATAATGGAAAATAATTGAACTGGAATCTTGATGTTAAAATATCAAAAGCATCTAGACTAATGTGGGTAGCTCTTATAGAAAGAGCTGCTGAGAAATGAAAGCCAGAAGAGCTTGAGTGATGGATATAAGAACAGGAAACAGAACAAAAGCTATTCCATCTGCCTTTCTTGATAAAAGTGCTTTTACTCATAACAGAAATAGAAAGACAGAATTAAGAGTGAACCAGAAGCAATACTATAATGTGGAAAAGAAACTATGGCACAAAGACACCTGGAAATTCTTGCAGTGTTTAAAGGGACAATAAGATATTTTGGTTCCACTCTCTTGCTAACAGTCGACATTTTATGCAAAAGAAAATCTCCTTGGGCTCCCCAAGTTAAATTAACCTTGTATTCATCAAATCAAACCCCAGGCTGCTCAGATCCAGGGATATGAGAGAAGGAGCTATAATAAAAAAAATTACTGTCATGTGGGCTGGTGAGATAGCTCAGTGAATTAAAGTTTTGCTTGCAAAGCCTGTCAGCCTGGGTTGGATTCCCCGATAATCACATAAAGACAGACATAAAAAGTGGTGCATGCATCTGGCATTCTATTGCAGTGGTGAGAGACCCTGGTGTACACACACACACACACACACACACACACACACACACACACACACAAATGATGAAATGACGGTCATGGATGAGCTTCAGAGTAAAGACTAATCACTTTGTTTTTCAGAATATGGGGTACAAAATTGAGAAATGCCTAGTGTGGCAAAAGAAGCCTGGTTGTTCTGTTTATTAATTTGTGTCCTTAAAAAAGTTAATTTACCTAGCACTGTTTTTTCTCTATCAGATAGATTCATAAATATGTTGTCAGAAAGAATAAGTGATGGTAGGGTATTAGGGAAAGATGATAGATAATAGTGTTTGTATATGAAAGAGTCCAAGTAGTCAGCGATGACTGATATTTGATCCTAGGATAAATAGAAAAAAGTGCACAATTATCTGGGTTTATAAAGCTCCCTCAAAATAAGTAACTCTCCTTATTAAGGACATGCATTGTATTGCTCAGTGTGCCACTGGGGTTTCATGTCATACTTTAAATCATAGCTTAAATCATCTTCTGCCCTTACTGCATTTGACAACCGGATGATCTAAAGAACAATGCTTAGAAACCTGCTGTGTTTTGATGCAGGCTGAAATCAGTGTGATCATTTTATCAGGCTCCCCACTTAAATGCCTCTGCACTGGCTACACTCAAGGATGTTGTTGGTATTGTATTTCCACTTTGATCTCTTGAATCCTAGGAATAGCCCATAGGAGGCATTGGCTTCAGAAACTGAGCCCAGATCCCCACAGCAGTCCTCCTCCATAGCTTAGGGACTGTCGACATTTCCTGGGGCTTTTAATTTGGTTTAAAGCTACATATCACAGTAATACATTAGTCTCTCAGTCTGCCAAAGGACATATCGGACACACTTTTATTTATTCCTCACTCCTTTTCTGACTATGGCTAATAAGGAACAGCTCTAATTGAGCATAGCTCTTTGATCCCTTGCAGCATATTGCTTTGAAAGAGTTTATTATAGCTGTTAAAAAGAAGCTATAAAGGCACAGATCCTCATAAAATATCTTATTTGGTTAAACATCAGGGTAGGAGTTGTTCAATAGCTGTTAATACTTGTTTTTCCCATAAAGCTATTCTTGGACATCAGATTTCACAGGATGTAGCCAATTTAATAAAAGAGAAATTATAGTTCCAGAGATATTTGATATTATCATTATGATTGGGATTGGGAATGAATGAGATGCCCCAGCTGCCAATGTTGATAATGATTTTTTTTTATACAATGTACCAAAAAAAAAAAAAATCCATGGCCGATTCCCATTTTATTCAAATTGATAAAAATTGGTGGAACATGGGAAACATAGCATTGTGGTTTGTATTTGAAATGCCACTCAAAGGCTTGTGTGTTTGTTTAGTTTTGAGCTGGTAGCTCTTTGGAATCTTTAGGAGGTGGAGCCCATTGAAAGAGGTGGGTCACTGAAGGTGTGCCTTTAAAGGGTATATTTTGTCCTTAGATTCTTCATTTGTCTCCCTATCTCTACTTTGCTTTCTCTTTCTCTCTCAGCTTGATGGCTGCCACAAGGTGGTCATTTTAGCTTGTAATGCCTCTATCCCAAAGCACACTCATCACAGACCCAGAAGCAGGAGGAACAAATGACCATAGACAAATGTCTCTGAAACTGTGAGCCAGACATTTCCTCTTTTAAGATGCCTTGGGTGTTGTACCGCAATACAGAAAGCTGACACAAATATCAAATTGTTGCAATAGGCAAATATTTGTCCAGATGATCAAAATACAAGTAGTTAATAGATATTTTGGAGTTTGTATGCTGCTGGTCTGCTACCTTCACTTGGTTGATTTTAAAGGAAAAGGCTATAGCCTTCAGAAAATAAATTTGCAACATATATTATAGATTAATTGCTGTGGATCTGATGGCTGGAATAGAAATTCAAGAATTGACATTTAAAACATCAGGAGTCTACATTGATGAGCAAAATACCGGGTTAGAAACTTGGGAACAGGACCAGTGTGAAAGAAATAGGGCCTTTGAGGATCCCTCACTCATCTCCCAGGAAGAAATCTGTTACTTGTAATGACTAAAGCGGCCATCTCTATCAAGGATGGAAAACAAAATGACATTTCCTTGTATTCTCTCAATACAGGGCACATAGACCATATTTTCCATCTCTTTGATCCTAGACCAAGACTTGTAGTTTTTCTCCATACATTATTCCAGATAAGCACCAACTTTACTTTAGAGATGTGACCCTTTTTATATTTCAAATACAAAACCAAATTTATGTGAGAGGTATGACAAGGCATAAAGAGGTACATAGACATACCAAAGATGGACATACAGTTGTACATAATTGTTGTTCCCCAAAAATATGTCTATGTCAAACTTGAATTTTTTAGAATATAAACATTCTACTTATTTTTAGATTTTTTCTACATAATAAAACAGGAAAATAATTATAGAAACACCATTTCTCTCTTTATCTCATAATTTAATTGAAAACCCAGTTCCAGTGATTTTTTCCCCCATCTCTGGGTGATTAAAGGCTCTACTCACTTGTGTTCTACCAATGAGGTATTACCCTCTCCAAGCTTCCCAATGCCTCTCAGAGTTATTATTGTTTATTCTTCATTTGTTGACTTTTATTGATTTAGTTTTTTGTCATATTCTGGATTAAACACATGGTAATCCTGGACTCTACTACTGTGTTCAATCCCTAGCTATGCAGTATCAACAGACCACCGGATATAATGACTGTGTGTGTGTGTGTGTGTGTGTGTGTGTGTGTGTGTGTGTGTGTGTAGCATTGGCATATGCATCTAAATATCACTCAGCATGCTTAGAGAAAGGAGCTCTCCTTACAGAATGCTGGCATCCTCTCTATCTCTCTGCCTCTGGCATTGATTAGAGCACCACATTTTCACTAAGCAATCCCACAACATCTAGAACACTCTAAATTGCCCTTTGCCACTGTTCTCTGCTTACCACATCTACAAATGTTAATGATTAAAGTATGCGGCAGGAGAAATAGTGGCTCATAAGAAAAGTAGGTTTGAACCCTCCACATCTTTTTTATTTATTTTTCAAAACCATTTTTACACAAAATCTAATTCCATCAGTCAATAGATAGCCAGGGAATTTCATTCACCCATAGGGACCTCCCGTTCTGTGATTCTGACCATATGCCTAAGCAGCTCCTGTCTTAGCAGACAGTACATTTTGTGAAAGCTTAAATCACTATTTACACAGATCAGTCATAATAGCTAAGTGACAGGTAAGGTGTTATGCCCTAGACAGATTTTTTCCCAGCTGTGCTGCATGAAATTGACATTTTCAAGTTTCTTCAGCAGGTTATAAAGATTTTATATAAATGGAAATTTTCCATTTCTTAAGTGACATTCTAAATGTTATAACTGGCTTATATAGGTAACAGATGAAAACTTTTTTTCCTTCTGAATTGTGAAATAAGAAACTAAATTAAAATGAAATCTCTGTTTTTATTCTATTCATTAAAATAATTTCCCATTGACTGAATATAAAAGTGACTAAATGTGTAATTATTCTATCTATCCTTACTATTCTATATTTCCATCCATGGGGAAATATAACAAACAAATTAAATTGATTCAATAAGATTTTCTTATTTGTGCATAAAATATTAACAAAACAGGGAGAAAAAGTCCTGGCAAAGGTTTGCTACAAATGCAGATGATTTGATCTACAGATATTTACATGTTTCTCCTTTAAAACCTTACTACACAGGAATTTCATTCACAGAATGAAATGCTCTCTCTTTTTCTGTTATATGATTTAGCTGTGGCATCATTTCATGTTTGATTATCAATGGACCTAGACGCTTTTCAAGGAAGCTCCTATGCTCAGGATTTGCCAGTCAACACACCCCACCAGACAAAGCTAATTTATACAAGAGTAGATACCTGTTCCTAGTTGGAAAGTTTACAATATAGTTCCTTAGAGATTCAATTCTTGAAAAGAAGAAAAGCTTACTGAGAACAATAGGAGTCCAGATTTATAAAAGACAGAATACTAGAAATTCTCCATATTCACTCCTTCTGCTGAGACTAGCTGGCTAACTAACCCTGGTTCCTGCCCTGAATGCCACGATGGTCAAGCTCCCCTTCCTCCTGGCCCCAGCCTCCAGCAGCTGCTCAGTATTCACTGTTCCTGCTGTCTTTGAGCCGCTGGGAGTCTGCCTCAAAGGGGATTATGAGACATGGGCCCCTCCATTCTCTTTATAGTCACTGGCTGATGACTAAGAAGTCTTTGTCTTGTCATGTGTCCACTCACGATTGCTGCCTCGATACAGACCCAGAGAGAAGGGGCCATGATTGTGGATAGAACTCTCCAAACTGGCTGTCCAAGTACATGTGTTTGATCTCTAGAAGGTACCTTAGGTATTTCTTTAAAGGAAGCCTTCATAACAGTTCTCCAAACAAACTTCATGTTACTGATGGAAACAGTTCTATAATATCTCTGAAGTATCTACCTCTGAACTATTTGACAAAAAATTAAGAAAAGTTATTTAATTTAAGCAGTTATAGTTAAAACTTCTTTGTTGGAAAGAATTCAACTATTTACAGGATTTGTGCAGCTGGTGTCCATTCTTCTCACAAACCTTATGAAACATGGCATTGGTTTAACAGCCTGAGAGGACACAGATGATGGTGGATTGGATGTTGGTTATGAAGACTTAGGAAGATGGCTTGGTGTCAACAAACAAACAACAGACCAAACCTAGCTTTCCACAGAGCTGAAAGGAAATCTCCCTAAGGTCCCAAGGAAAGAGTGAATGTAACCACAGGCTCTGGTAAACACAAACCGACTACAGAAGCAAGAACTATTTCTGGGCACAGTCAGGCATTGAAACCTTCTTTCACATGGAAATAAACCATACAGCAACTGGAAAATGCTAAATTACTGAGAGATATGTTTTCCCATAGAAAGTACAACCTACCTAAAGGCTGGTAATTGTTTGACACCTCCAGCCACTCCTGTGCCCCTGACTGCGCACACTGTGTGGTCCTCAAGAGAGCACGTTTTCCAATGCATACTCCAAATGTGGTCATTAAAAACATTGAAAAAGTACTAGAGATGAAAATGGACAGAAAGTTCCTCTAGAGACAAGAGTAAGAACTACCCAAGGACATTTTGTTCAGCCAACATTCGCTCAGCAGGATGCGATCATTGCTGTGGGCAACTGCCTGCTCTGTGTTTCTCTGCATTCAATTTTCTGGATGAGATTTTTAATTGAAGCTATCCTAGTCATTTCTCATTATTGTTTAATGTATGTAGAAAGCATGAAAATAATGTCTCTATTTGATCATGTCACCAAAATGCAAGAAACTATGCATTGACTGCCATTCAGAAACCTGGCACTTTAATTTAAAATTAATGAGTGGATATGGCTTTGAGTCTTGCCCACAGTTCTCATTTCATGGGTCCTACCTCGAGGAGGAAGAAGAGAAGCCACCCAGGCATAGAGGCTAGTTTAATATGGATCTTTTCCTTTGAAAACAACAAAACAAACCTAGCTGGCTACCAGAACATGCAAGTTTCTACCTCCAGATTACCTTGCCCCTTCATATGGACATATGACATTGTTTTAACCAATGGGGTCCAAACTGAGGTGCTGTTGTGACTTCCTGGAAATGCTTCTGAAACTAAGTTGGCTAAAGGCCTCCCAATTGCTTTCCTTGCTGCTGACTGAGAGATGATATGCGTGGGAATAACTACCTGTGAATCCGAGACAGGTGGCTTTCGGTAAAGGGTGACATGTACCTGTCCTCACTGAAGCTCAGACTCTGTATTTTGACAGAAAATATACTTTAATTTCTCCCTCCCTCCCTCTGTTCTTTAATCCCTATCTTCTACTGCTTCTCCTCTTTCTCTCCCTTCCTCCCTCTCTCCCTCTGTTGCACTCTCTTGCTCTCTCCCTCCCCCATCTCCAGGCAACATATAAACCTATAATGCCTACTAACAGTGCCACAAAGGATTTTGCCTCATTAGGAGATAGATGAGAAAAGACCGGCCTCCAGTCACGGCTGCATGACAACACTTCAGCAGAGGAGGACTTTCCTCTACAGCCCCGTGGGAGCACGTTTATCATTGAAGTCTTGGCCATCTACGTTTGTGGACGTTCACTGCATGAGGCTCACACAAGAGCAAAATCAACCCTGTATTTCTGAGAATGTGGACCGGTTCTTAAGTAGTCCATGAGTATGCTTTAAAATGCTTGCTGCTCCTGACACATACACAGGCCTCTGAGGTCCTGATGAAATGTTCTGGATAGCTTCACTCTGCGTGTCCAGTACTACAGAGGAGGGGCAGTCAGTGAATGGACACAGACTTCTGTGGAAATACCCTGGAGGCCATGGGCAAGAAAAATTGTGCATCGCTGGTTAACTGATCACAATGACGTACAGTATGGCAAAGTCAAGACATGAATCAACCATTATTTTTTATAAATATTTATTTATTTGTAAGCAGAGAGAATGACAGAGAGAATGGGTGCACCAAGGTCTATGGCCACTGCAGACGAACTCCAGATACATGTGCCACCTTGGGCATCTGGCTTTACATAGGTAATGGGGAATCGAACTTGGTTCCTTAGGTTTTGCAGGCAAGTGCCATAACAGCTGAGCCATCTCTGCAGCCATCAGCCATGTTTGTTTATAGACAGGTAAGTTCCCTATTTCCAGGGATAAAACAAGTGACAAATCATTTTTCTCTTTTCTAATGAGCTTAATAAAAATTCTTCTGAAGCTGCTTTCCTTACAGAGTTAATGTTTGATGTGACATTTTTATTTCCTTAAGCTTCATGTATTTTAACGGAAATTTGGTCCTTTGTTTATCATAGTCTCTATCCCCTGTTTTGAAAGAAGATTCCCAGAGGACAAAGTTCTTGCATGTATTATTTTGGAACTGTCTCCAAATACTTCAACAGAACCAAGAACAATGAGTTTTCAATGGGTTAGACTATCACTATGACAAATAACTAAGACGACAATTTAGAGGAGAAAGGATCTATACATATATATTTAGCTCCTGGCTTCAGAGTTTGCAGTCCACAGTTGACTAACCCTGTGGTGAAAAGACACATTGGCTCAGACTTGTTCAAATCATGATAGCTGAGTGGTAGAGAGAGAGCACAGTGCCAGAAGAGGGATTTCTTCTTAGCTTGTTCATTTTATTCACACCCCTGCCTTTGGGATTATGCTCCACACATTCAGGGTGAATATTTCCTCCTTACTTAATCATTTCTGGAAAAGTCCTCATGGACATATTCAAAGTTGTAGTGTATTAATCTCCCAATTCTAAATCTGAATCAATTTGATAATAAGGCCTGACACATTGCATCAAATAAGTCTTTGCTTCCTGAAAAAAAAAAATGAATGAATTAAGTAACTTGAGAAGCAGGAACTAGATGCCACCTTCACAGCAGATATTCCCTACACTTTGTCTGGGGTTGTCAGCACACAACCGTAACTGAAAAGAAATAAGAAACAATGGGGATTTTTTGGAAAAGTTAGGTGTAGATACCAATTGTAGTGTTTCGAGACTAGTCGGTTCTGCATCTGAAACAACAAAGGAACTCCCCACTTTGACCAGTTAGTATACAGTTGTTCATCACCAAGTTTTCCTTTATTACCACTAAAAAAAATAGCAAATGTTAGGCAAGGATGTTAGAAGATAATTCAATTTCATAACTGAGACTATAGGACGCTTATATTACTTTGTAAATTGTATTTATTTTCTTCAGCTCTCGAGAAAGATGTGGGTATCACCTGGTAAGAGGGGCCATAAATAGAATGGGAGGAAGCCTAACCCCATGAAAATTCGATCAGTCCTGCAACTCCCGGTCCCAGTCATTGGTTCCTTCCCACACTGAGCCATTGATTAAAGAGACCCACGAGGTCCCCAAAACAATACAGGCTTCTGTCAAAGTTCTTGAATACCCACTCCAGGCCAAAGGTAAGATCCTATTGCTGAAGAAACCACAGAAAGTCATCTATCAGCAGTGAGAGACCCTGCAAGTTCCAGAATGGTAACCAGCCCCCCAGATGGTAGTTAGTGCAGTGCTGGAAGGCACTGCATAAGCTTCCAGGGGAAAATGGTTAATGATATTTGGAGAAAACAGAGACATCTGTTATACAACTCAGACGGATGACATGAGAAAGCTAAAAACATTGCTTTATGGTAGAGATCAGTGAGTCAAGAAGTGATCACCTATGCCAAAACCTAGGGAGTTAATCAACAGCTTTCAAATTGGTCAAGAGATCCACTCAGTGACAAGGAACCCTTTACTGGAATTGGGATCCAGGGCAAAATATAGGATATAGGGAAACAAAAACTTGAGCTCCAAGGGGAAATTCCCCCTACCAGAGAACTACAGAGAGGCTACTCCCAATAGAAACTTGCCAAATTAGCAATGTATGTCTCATTTAACCTATCCTGATCTCACTCTGATGGAGATTCTATATGTATTTTTCATAAGGCAGTGAGAGAGCCCTGGTCAATCCAATTCCATCAGCAAGCCACAGGATGATGGTTGACATCCTGGCAAGAGATGAACCACCCCGGGGCCTATCATGTAGGCCCCAAATTAAACCTTTCAGAGTGGTGTGATAAATAAGAGACCTATCACCACAACAAGTCAGATAACACAGGATAGGTCAATGAGACAGACACCTGCGATATCCAGCAAAATCCAAAGCAGAAGTCCAGAGACAATTAAAATTTCAACAATAAAGCAGACTTATAACTCATCCACCATGACTCAGAGAACTGAGCATAAGAGTGGGGCCAGAAAGAATGTAAGAGCCATGGTGGGAGAGACATCACCCCCCTCAGCAACAACGCACAAAGGGGGATGGAACCTGGCTACCTCCTGTGCTATTCATAACCCCCTACCCCATGGACTGATCCAGTACGCCCACTTACAAGGGCCCCCAGTGGGTTGGAGACAGGGAGGAGGGAAATGGGGGTACCATCATAAGATTTGCTCACACAATGTATTTGATTAAGGATAATAAAATAAAGAATCTTAAATGTATTCTCAAAGCTCTCTTATACTTGTTCAGACTGAGTACAGACTTCATAACCTGATATCAAACACTTTAAAACCAACTTGATCTTCTTGGGTCCTATAAGGCATTTCTACAGCCATACTGAAGGGTGAACAAATAGTCCAGGAGTGCTCTCTGGGTTAATAGATGATGCCTCATGAGCGTATAGAGGGAAGTAAGTTTAAAGCTAATGGATCTTCAAAGCAATACCTCCCATCCCGCTGTTTTTAGCTAACATTTAAAACACTAGGAGAAAAGAGAATGCTCAGAATAGAGGGCACCATTTACTACCAGAAAAAGAAGTCAAATGACATGATCCCTAATGATAATCTTAATCTTTAAATGTGTCAGGTTGAGTTATCTACTCTGACACATTTTGATGAGGCAGACTTCTAATACACACTAAATTATGAAGCAGGTCCACCTGTCTACATTAATTATCATCTTTTGTGTTCAACTTCCCAAAATGTTTAGGCTTTTTATCATCATCTGTCTCTACCCAAGTATTAAAAAAATATTTACTTAATTAAAACACAAGTGAACACAAAAATGAAAGATCAAAACTCTCAAGATGGGTTAAGAGAAAAATAAAGAAAAATAATGCTATCTATTGTACACAGATCCTTTTCTTGGAAGCAGACCCATGGGGTCAGTTTGTCGCTTCAGAAATGCTGGCTAAAATAGACCTCTGGGGAAGAAAGGAAAAAGGAGAATGACAGGTAAATAAGAAAGAAACATGAGTGGGATATTGGGGTGAGCAGGTGGGAACAAGAGGCACAGAAAAGAGGCTCCACACGATTTCCAGTGGACATTCTTCTCTCTGGCCACCAGCCCTCACCTGCCTTTCACATTCCTAGACACTAAAGTGTTCATAGAATAGGCAGCCAGTAATGAGGACAACCACCGTAGGAGAGAGGCAGGAACAAATCAGAAAAGGAACTTCAATTCTGTGAGGGACATTTCCTGGGAACAGGTGAACATGGTTCCTCAAAAGATCATGTAGCAAGTACTTGGGAAAAGCACCTGTTTATTAAAAAAAGACTGGAAATATGAATATTTTAGGTCAATATATTGAGAGAATTAATCTCCAGAAGATGGATTTTATTGATTTAATAATTAGTGTTTTATTCATTGTCCTAATTTAATATTCATTGTTCATAGAAAAAGAAAAGGGTTGGATTCAATTGAAGAATTTGAGATTTAGGATAGAAGGTTGCCTAGGTGTATGACTATTGGAAGTCAATAACTTCAAGTTTTAGATAGAGCACATGACCTTTCCAGCATCTCACTGAAGTAAGTAGGAAAATGCGCTCTTTGCTAGAGTTCTCTGTAGAACCTTTTGTTTCTTCCCATGAACAGCTCTCCGTACTGTCTTCAGGGTTTCACTCAGTACTGACCTCAGGATAAATTACTGAGTCCATTGAGTTTGTTTGCAGCACCCCAGCAGGCTGCCTCTTTGCCCTGCTCTTATTTTCTGTTAGCCCTAGGCCCTCCGTGCATGGCTTGTCTGTCAAAACCTGCTCTCAAAAGATGATCAGAGGCACACTCACACTAAAGGATAGTTGACACCAGTTTCCAAATATGAAGTATTTCTAGTCACTGAATTTAAATGAACTGAAGTCAAGCACACCGAATTTGTACTGAAGTAGCTACACTAGAATTCTAGTCTATCAGGTCAATCAGCCCTTGTCCATCAGCTTCGCTCTCACTCATTAGTAGAAGACTCTCGTCTTTGTGTGTCTAGGTTCTCTACACAGGAATCCCCTAGTGAACACATCACCAAGCGATTTCTGTTTGGTGTGTATGTTCAGGGGGGTTTATCAGCAAGAGCAGCCGCAGAAATGCCAATACAACTGTCAGAGAGAAGGTAATGTCGCAGGATCCAGAGGGGCTCATTGAGGACCTGGCAGCTCAGCCTGCTCAGCATTCACCACGGAAAATAAGAAGAGGCTCAACCTGGAGACGTGTTTATGATTTTATTAGATGTCACAAGCAACTCAATTCCTTCCAATATGTACGAGCAATATTGAGAGGCAGATATTAAAATTGTAACCAGTAAACTCTGAGATTAAAAACACAGAGGCATAGCCGAACATAAAAGACTCAGAAACAAAACCTGCCAAGATTTAAATCTGTGACACTCCAGTTTCAGGTTGAGGCCCCTTGAACAAGGTTTTTACATGTGTTTTTCTCAGTGCCTTATCTGGAGACTTGGTTTCGCAGTGATTACTTTATGTACATATACTGAGGCACTCATAAAGTAACAGTTATAAAGAACAAAGTCAAACATTTATCCTTACAAGGCTCTCAGTAAGTGGTTGGAAAACAGACTGGACTAACATAAGTCTGCTTTGAATTTGCTACTTAATAATTTTCTTGGTGCTTGTTCATATTTCTTTCACCATTGTAAGCACCCACCTTTTCTGGTTTGGATTCATGTTTTTCTATTTGTTCATCAATTCTGTGAATATAGCCAGATTCCATGATGCTATATGCTAATAAATGTAACAGACAATTTTTTGTGTGTGGATGTTTCTAGTTATCAAATCCTCTATTGGGGACGTAAGTCAACTTTTTGAATTCTCACAGGAACCCTAGAAAGATCACTCCATTGTAATCATTTTGCTCAAGCCAAATGGGTTGGAGGAAGCTTGGCTTCCAATCATGGGCATCTGGGTCCAGACTGCAGCTTCTGATCACCACGGAATTATTCTGAAGAGAGGCAGCAGGCTGATCTAAACAAGGCCTCAGAGTGCCACCCAGTGATGGAATCTCAAAATAGCAGTGAAAGGAGCAGACTTCAGAGGAAATGCAAGCAAATTATGACAATGCTCCAGGGGCAAATTTGGTGCCAGGAATAAAATTATCATTCATGCCAGTGAGAAACTGAGTCATTAGCAGAAGCTGCAAAAATTTGAGGAATATCTCATTTACTTCAACTTTTTTCTTTCTTTATGTTTTTCTTTTTTGTTTGTTTGTTTTATGGGATATGGTCTCACTCTAGCTCAGGCTAACCTATGTAGTCTCAGGAGATCATCTCTAACTCATATCGATCCTCCAACTCTGCCTCCCTAGTGCTGGGATCAAAGGTGTGTGTCAGCACACCAGGCTACTACATTTTTTCATTTGGAAATTTTACCTGAGAGCAATTGGTCAAAAACAGCTTAAAATGACTTTAAAAGCTAAGCTTTTTCAATGTTCAACCTTTCAACATTAACAAAACTGTATTAAAAGTGCTGACAACTTGATGTTCCATGTACTTTCCTGAAAGGAACTCTTGCACTAAATCCTCACTTATCTCTGTTTCCTAGATTCAAGAAAGACATTGAATAGAGATTACAGTACAAAAATTTTCATTCATAAGGCAGAGAAAATAGTTTTGTGTTAGATAAAGTGATTTCCACATAAGCTTGAGAACTTGAGTTTGGATCTACAGCACTCTGTACAATCTATATATGGTGGAACTTACAGAAGACCCTAGCTTTTGGGATGTGGTGACAGGAGGATCGTTGGAGCTTGCTGGTTGAGCAGAATGGGGGAGTTCCAGGTTCAATGAAAGAACCGATCTCAAAAAAAAAAAAAAAGGTGGAGAGAAACAGGAAAAACACTTGGTGTTGTCTTCTGGCCTCTACTTGCATGCACACATATGTGAATACACACACACATACAAGCAAGCATACACACACACACACTCATACATGCATTTGCATAACTCCATATATATATTCATAACTCCATATATATATATATATATATATATATATATAATCAAAGCAGCAAGCTTGATTAGCACTACTTGGGCTTGAACTATGTGAGGATCTTAGTTTATAACAATAATATTTAATAGATGTAAGAGTGGATCAGTGAGAATGAGGACTGTATGACTGTGGTACAAAGAGTTGTCACCAGAATGCCAAGGTTTCCCTGAAGCTATGGAAACATTTTATAGTTTCCCAGAGCAGACTGTTCACGTGTAAAGAGATTGTTTTCTTCTCAGTCACAATCTGGATGTTTGTTGCCCTTTCAGACAAAAAGCCAACTTCTTGAAACTATTATGGGCTTCAATTTTGGTGGGACAATTTTCAGAACACACACTAGAGAGAAAATCATTCGAATAACTAAAGAAGAGGAACTAGAGGAGCCCTTCTCACTTGTTCTGTAAATAAGGACAGATCTTGAAAAAATACAGAAAAACTGTTACATATAAACATCGATTTGAACATATTGACATAGTACTAGAACATCCAAAGAACCCTGAAGACAGTGACTGCAAACCTTAACTTCACAACAGTAGACAGTTCACTTCATGACCATGTGCTGGAGAAGGTCATCAGGTCTTTACCTAAGATTCCTGCCACTTCTTCTCACAGCAGCCTACAAGAGTTCTATAAATTCTGCAACAGCTCCATGTAGTCTGAAGAGGCGTTAGAGCTCATAGAGGGAGGAAGGTTAACTGAAGAGAGATCATCATCTGCAGCTATGGGGAGGGGAGGTGTCATCCGTGCTGGTGTGAGACTTTGGTAATGTGACTATTTCAGGATCTCCCATGCTCCTAAAATGACCCCTCACTAATCTTTCTATAAATAAGCACAATAATCTTATTGGTTCACAGAGATAGATTTGGGTGGAATCATTCCTTTAGTCAGTCATAGGTGCCCTCCCTGGGATATATACGTATTTGCAACATCTTCCCAGGAAAGCTAATACAACCAGAGACATATTTAATATTACCTAAGAAGTTCACTTCTGGAAGGATATTCAAACACATGCTGATTATAAAAAGGTTGATTTTCCTACATTACAATGTTCAACAATTTTTTAAATGAAAGTTCATCAACATAGCAGTAAACAAGAAGAATATATGATCAACATTGTCAAAAAAATATAAAATACCTAGTTAAATTTTTTGTTGCAGATAAGAAATATTTTAAAATAAAACTGTCATCAAATATTTAAGACATACTTATGCAAAAAATGTTATCTATCTGCAATCCTAATGTAACAATGAACCCTCTAAATCTGTAAACCTCATATAGCACTGACTTCTTTAAAAATAAGTTCACAAATATTTATAGACAAATTTTTACCTAGATTTAAAATATGTGGCATCTGGTATTATACTATCTATCTTTTTAAAATGTTGGTGCATTCATTTATTTCTCTAAAGAATATATTTTACTAGTGAATCTTATACAAGTGACAAGTTCTTTCTAAGACAATAATTTTGGGAGTCTAAGATATACTTCCATAATAGCTCCAAAGTAAGTTTACTTCATTGAATAGGATCTTTAATGATGTTTAGTATAATTTAATAAATACAGAGTGAAAGATAGATAAAGAAAGGGAGAAGAAAAGAGAGAATTTAATAGATTATGGCATGGCAATTCTACAAAGCCATCTTTTGTCTGTCTTAAATTTATCATGAGATACGAACATTGAAAAGGAAGAGAATGTTATCGCTACTTTTGATTATGGTTCTACAAAACTCTCTACATGCCAACATATATATATATTTAAAAGTAGACTAGGCTTGCTACTGAGCTTATACATAAATATATTCTATTTGCTAAACAAAGATATTATGATAGAATGGAATATATATAGAAAGAAAATAAAGAGCACTTTTCAGGTTTCAGGTTTTAGGCCAAGTTCTATATACAGTAAGAGGATTATAAAAAACTGAACAAAAAAATAACAGCAACAGAAATTGCCTTTTAGCCCATCTCTGAGAAAGAAACATGCTAATTTGCAGTCTCCCCACATGCACTCCTGCCTCATTATAATCCACTCTCCACTAGGCAGCAACCAACATGTAAACCTCTGCTTACAATCCTTCCAAACAAAGCCACCACTCTGCATAAAGACCCGTCCTTAGCACAGCCTGTAATTAGAGGGACTCTAGCTGCAGTTGCCACCTGTTGTTGTGTGCAATCATTTGAAGTGCCTCCCTTTCATTCTCAAAAGTGATCCTGTTTAGACAGTAAATTACACGGTGAGCTCTCCAATCTCTGCTTTTCACTCCTACCCCACATTTCTTACACTGCGCCTCCCAGACATACTGGATTTCTCTGAGGTCTTGGAATATTCCATCTTAATTCCCAATTCAAGGCATCTTTGGAGTCTCTCACCCTTCGTCTGCTGGGCTCTCCACTGCTCATCCTCCTCTTGAAGGCTCATACCACTTTAAGCCCCATTCACAGGCAGTGCAATGTTGACTCCCCATATTCCATTCATTTTCTATGGAACTAGGTTTGATCCTCACAGTATTTATTCTCCCAGTTGCACATGCCTCTCCATTTATCAGAGGTGACATGACATTAATTGACAAAGTTGTTTGATTAATGAACATGTTTCCTATTTGGTTATACCTTTCAGGTTGTATTCTTATTAATAGTTCACTTGTTTTGATTAACAAGTCATTTTACCCAAGTGCTCATAATTGTGGCTGTCACATAATTGATTTTTGGTAATTACTCAAGGCATGCGTAATAGAAAGAGCTACATAAACCTTTTGGTGAAAGAACACATGCAACCATTCCTCCTTAATTATTCCTTGTGCAAAGGTAAGCGTGCACATGCTCTTTCATATAATCTTGTGTTTGCTTGTAAACAATGTGTGGGGGTCCTTGGTTTTGCTGTCTATGTACTCTGTCTTTATGGGAATTGGAATTCTGGAAGATTCATTCTCACTGCACTCACCGTCTTCTCAGAATACCTCTTTGTTTAAACTGTGCTCTGTGTCCAAATCCAGATGTGTCCTATTTCATGTATCCTGTCTGTGGTGGTTTGATCCAGGAGTCCCCCATAAACTTAGTGTTCTGAATGCCTGATCCCCAGCTGAAGGTAGTTTGGGAATTGGAACCTTGTTGGAGCTGTGGTGTCGGGCTCGCTTATGGGGTTATAGCCAGCTTCCCCTTGCAGGTGTTTGGCACACCTTCCTGCTGCTGTTTGCAGTGCTGTGGTGGAGGTGATATCCATCCTCTGCTCATGCCATCATTTTCCCTGCCATGATGGAGCTTCCCCTCAAGTCTGTAAACCAAAATAAACCAATTCCTTCCATCAGTTGCTTTTTGTTGGGTTCTTTGTTAAAGCAATGAGAAGGTTGAGTCTTACCTAGATTATTGCAAACTAGTCAGTAGAAACTTTAATGATAGGTATCCCTATAATTAAAATAACAATGGTAAACAGGTTGCAGACCCTTAGCATGTGGCAGAGAGTGTTTTAAGTGCCTTTGTTGTGGTAACTCAGGTCTGTCTCAGGAGAGTCATAAAAAATGTAAAATGTAACAGAGCATTCTAAAGCAATTAGCTTGGAACAAAGAAAAGTCATTATGAAAACACCGATCCTGTGCCTTGGGGGAGAATGTCAGGTCCTGGGCTGGAGAGAGAAAAAGGAAAGTGAATGATTTGAAGAATCTGCTGCACTTCAATTTCATGCTCGGTTTCAGGATGGTTAATGTCTGGCCTCTAACGTTAATATTCTTTAATAGACACTCAGGACACTGGCGATGGATAGTGAGAATGAACAGACACTGTGCTGCTGCATCTGTCTTCAGAACAAAGCTCCCAGAGTTGCTATTTCTACCTAACAGACCAAAAAGCATCATGCAAAGTTTCTCACAGTTTCTCTTAATATGGCCCAGATGTTGAGTCGAAGTCTTTCTCTAATAAGAGATGAGAATCATCCTCAGGAAACTTAAGTGTTCCTTTAAATATAGGAATCCTGTCTGTGTATTCCTCAAAACAGAATCCAGACCACATGAGCAGAATGAATTTGATTAAGTGTCCATCTACATGCAAACGCTTAATGAAATAATGAGAAATCTATTGCTGCCAAATTTTAAAGAATGTAAAAACCTAAACCTAACCCATTATATACTAATTGTAGTTTTACTTATTAGTGAACACCCAATCTCTAACAACCCATCCACCTTTTCCTTTTGAGCAGTCACTTTGAGGTTCTAGTCAAGTAAGTTTTATTCAAAACTACAGCTGCTTTTGTTAGGTTAGTGTTGTTAAAGAGATGTAAAAAGATTAGCAGTAGGCATTGATCTCACAGTTAATTAACTCCTATCCTGAAGTTAGTATCTCCCTAATTAATGATGTGCGTGCTAATAAAGAAAAATGTTCTTGGTAATAGATGTGTTTGATTCTAGCATTTTACTTGGAGGGAAGATTCTCTCAAATGCTAAATTTCTTTTCTCTTAGCTTCAAGGATTATTTCAAGTTTCACTTTTAACTTAACTCCTAAAAATGAACAACTTTTTCTTCGCTTAAGTTTATATGTACTCAGTGGGATACCAATAAACTAAGAGAGAATCATAGTTCTTCTTATCTTTCGTTAATGATAAATTTCTTGTGATTTAAACCTGGATTTCTATCCTGTTTCTCTGAAATTTAATTCATAAGAACACTTGTCACTCACTTTACTCCTGGATCTGAACAGATTTGAATATCACCATTTCAGAGCATGTTACTATAGATTTAATTTAAATTATATATATATATATATATATATATATATATATATATATATATATATATATATATATAATTTAACTAAAACATAAAGTGTTCTCTTATGTAAATATGAAGGCTAAAAAGACCTGTGATCTGTGTTTTGTACACTAGGGATAAAGGAAGGCTGATGGTGAAGGTCATTAGGTCATGGAGCTAAAGATGCAAGGATATGAACTTCAGTCTGAATCTGATGACTTGAAAACCAGAACCCCAATGACAGAAGATCAATGTCTCTGCTTAGTCAGGCAAAGAACAAATTTAGCAACCTCCACATTTTGTCTGTGGAGGCCCTCAGTGAATTATATTGATACCTAACCACACTGAAAATGCCTTTGGTTTCACTCAGCCCAGGAACTCAAAGGTTGAACTCTTTCAGAAACAGCCTCATGACTCATCAAGAAATATTGTGTAGCCACATATCTGGGCATCCTTTGGCCCATTCAAGTAGACAAAAAAAATTAAGTACCACAACATATAATATGTGAAAACATCCAAGGGCATTTATACTTTTAAGATGCATGTTTCAAAGCATAAAATTAGGAAATCCTACCAGTTTCAACTGGCGACTTACTATGAGCTGTTAAGCATTAATCATTTGCTTCTAGTATACAATAAATGATGTTTCTTTTAAAGTATTGGTTCTTTTCTTATTACAAACAAGTTATTTAAGTTCAGCAGACTATAAAACTCACAAATTAGCCTCAAGATATAGAATCTTTTAACACTTGACTTTCCTTCATAATGAAGAGCATTGATTGTTGTGAATAATAGATGAGTTTTCAGTTAAGGTTGAGAAATGACACAGAAAATGAATACAGTAAATTGTCTCTATCTTCAAAATTGCAATAATAATCCTAAGAAACTCATATAATTTCTAATCTCATAATTAAATTCATTTTATTTCTGCAATAATTCAGCAGTATGTAATGTAAGTTGCAGTATACACAATAATTTATTTTTATAGAATCAAAAATAATTATTTAGGCATTTTGTTCATGAAGTTTTGTTTATGCTTTATCTCAGACAAGATCAGGCACATAATGTGGGGGTGGTATGGTCATGGATTCTTTGGAATCACAGAACACGAATAGCTTGTAGACTATTGTACAGTCACAGTTATATTTTGATTTATCACAATATTTGAATTAAACTTACTGAACTTTAATGAGAGTCCATACTACTGGCTAATTTATATAAAAATTAAAACTATAGCTACCAAATCATAGCTATGATCTGTGTTTTCTTTAATATTAACTCATCATAACCTATAACTAAGCTAACTATAAACCTGTGTCTATATAACCCATGGAAGATTTATTTTTTCCATTGTTCAAATCTGAATAGATTACCTGGATAAGTATCAAAATTACCAATAGTCTTCAAGATGATTTAGAAGTTTGTTTATTTCATGTACATAAATAATTACCAAATAAATTTGCTTCTTTTTTCATGTATTCCCAAAGTTAAGCTCTCAAATAGAGAAATTGTCAAGTTCAATAAGTAGCTATCACTCCAATGTTGAGGCAGAAAGTTCTTTCCTGCCTTCCTCACTTTGGGAATAAGGAAATGCCCTTATTCCTTCCCATTTAGATCATATAAAATTGCCGAGGTTCTCTGTTGACAGTCTCAAATATAAGATAGTCCTCATATAAGCTACATAGAAAAACATTTCATAGTCACTTTCTTTCTAAAATATTATAATAATACTGTGTGATAGGTACTCTTTATTAATTAAGAACTCAGACATAGTAATGCTGTTGACTTATGGTACCAGGTAGCATTGCATTAGTCAGGGTTCTCCAGAGAGATAGGATCAAGTACTTACACACACACACACACACACACACACACACACACACACACACACACACTATGTTATCTAGATAGATGATAGATAGATATAAAAATCATAAGAAATAACTCACATAATTATGAATGCTAAGTCCCACAACCATCCCTATACAGGCTAGAGATTTGCTTGAAGGTATAGTAACCTATGACACTGATGGTGTAAGTTTCAGTCCAATCACAGAAGATCAATGTCTGACCAAAAGATGACATGGCAGAAAGTGAGAGGGGTGGATTCCTTCTTCTCTCCTTTTGATCTATTCAGGCTTTCAGTAGACTAGATCCACACCTGATAGGGATATCTGCTTCACTGAGTCCCCTGATTCAAATGTTGATCTCATTGGAAAACAACTTAACAAGCACATCTTAAAAAAGTATCTTATCTTGGGTAAATCTTGCCATCCATTGGCCTTGTCTATATGACACAAAATATCAGTACCACAATTATCAATATAGGAAAGAAATGATTAGGCTCCATGGTCAAATTATTTGCATTCAAGCCCTAGTTCCATTTCTTTGCTGGTTTCATAAACTCATAATTACTTAACCTCTCTATGTCTCTATCTTCATTATCATAACTGGAAAAATTGTCATTCATAATTCATAAGGTTATTATGAAAATAAGACAGGTGAAACATACAAGCAGCTTGATGTACTATGTAGCATATGATAAAATTCTCAAAAATGTTAGCTATTAATCATTAATACATCCGAGTTTTTTTTTTTTTTGGTGTTCAAGCAATTCTTTTTTTAAATACTTATAATTTATTGTGTAACATGGTTCCTCAATACATTTTTACAAAATGTAATAAATAGTAACACTTATGATGTTCAGTAATAGTCAATGGTAACAAATGCTTCTACCCTTGCTCTGTTTCAATGCAACAATTCTTACTTTGCAATGAAGAAAAGACTATAAAGACAATTGAAATAAGTAAGAACTATATAACATTATTGTCCTCACCAATTATTTAACATCTCTCTTAAGTCTATGCAAACTTAACCAAGCCCAATGTAATTTTAAAGTTAGCACAACAGTGTTTGTATATAAATACAATTTGTGCAATTAAATCATACTTATGAGGCATATTATATTGCTGAAGAGGCAGAGGCGGAGGATCAGTTCAAGGCCAGCCTGGGCTATACATCCGAGTTTTTAACTACATTGATAAAGAGTTATTCTTCCATGTATATTCTGAGAAAAAAATAAATAACATCTAAATGAGTTCCTAAATTGCCTTCATTTACTTGAAAGTTGAGCACCATGACCAGAAGTTCTTCTGATTACACTGATACATCATTTGTCTGAAGCAATATGCTACTACTGTAGACTACCACAAACAAGGAACAGTGAACATGAAAACTTAATCCTAACCATGATGGCTTGAATCAGGTGTCTCCAGTTGATGATAGTTTGGGTTTTGAACCTTGTTGGAGCTGTGTTGTTGGGGGTGAGATTATAGGGGATGTAGCCAGCTTCCCCTTGTCAATTTTTGGCAAACCTTCCTGCCATTGTTTGCAGTGCTGTGGTGGAGGTGATGTCCATCCTCTGCTCATGCCATGATGGAGCTTCCACTGGAGTCTGTAAGCCAAAATAAACCATTCCTCCCATCAGCCACTTTTGGTTGGGTTCTTTTGCCACAATGAGAAGGTTGTCTCCAACACTAACTTCTAGCTTCTAGATACTAGCTGTGTGAAAAGTGCTTCCTTCCTTGATTTTTCTACCTTTACCATATGATAATGACTTACTGAGTTTTTACTTAGCACTTATTTCTCAGAGGAATATTGTAAAATATATTTTTATAACAGGAAATAGAGACCCAGTTATTTAATTTTGCATATGCAATATAGTCACCATGTGATGAAGTGTGGGTATGACCACTTTCAATTCTAAACTACTTTATTTACATTATATCATAATCTCCTTTTTGTATCACCTTATATTTGTCACATGAAATTCAAAATATTTATAATTTTGGAATGAAAAGAAATCTATAATTATCTTATACTAAAATAAATTATCAAGTTTATAATTAATTTCTAATTAATAATACTGAAGCCAGTATCAAGATGATAATGAAGAGGAATCCCACCATGAATTGACTGGTATAAAAAGGCATAAATTTGACATTCTTCTTATTAAAGTTTAAGTTCTTTATTCCCCTTTCTTTAGCAATAGGATAACCATAAAAGCCCCTTGAAGATCAGGTATGGTAGCTCACGCCTTTAATCCCAGCACTCAGAAGACAGAGAAGGAGGATCACCAGGAGTGTGAGGGTACCCTGAGACTACACAGAGGAAATTCCAGGTCAGCCTGTGCTAGAGAGAGACCCTACCTCAAGACAACCATCAAACAAACAAACAAACAAAAAAGCTCTTTGAAGATACATTAATTTTATGTCATGAAATGTAATATCTTTATTCTTAACTTAATATCCTTTAATCCAGGATTATTTTTCTTAGTCAAAATGTAACATAAGTACTTTGAAATTCCATTACAATAAGAAAATCATAAACATTTAGAAGAAAAAGTAACTTTGAAAGCATATAATTTAATACCATCTTCCCAGCCAGGAGTGGTGGTACACACCTGTAATTCTAGCATTCAGGAGGCAGAAATCAAGAGTATGGCAAGTCTAAAGTCATCTTGTTCTGATAGTAAGACTCTGTCTCAATCAATTAATCAAACAATAAATTCTCAGGGGGAAAAAATGTAAACAGTACTGTATCCAGAATTTACAAGTAGCTTGGTTAAGATCGTGAAGGAAACATTCCATAATCTAGATTTCATGTCAGAATATGATGCCATCTCTTTCTACATTCAGCATTCCTTCAAGAGTTGCTTATATAAGACAGGACTAGACTTATCAGAGGTGACTCTTCCATAGAGAAACTTGAAATTTGAATGGAGAAAAAAAAATCCTGCAAATGCCCTGATTTCATCTGGTAAACCATAATTTCCATTAGACAACATTACCACAGTTATATATGCTTATCCATTTGCATATTTTTACCTTATTATCAGAAATAAAAATGATACACAGTGATGTAATATAAAACATAAATTCTTCATATAAGCCTATACACAATTTGAAATACCCAAGTTAAATAGTTCTGTTTTTAAAGGCTATTGGTTCAATAGTTCAACGTAAATGAGCTGATCACAGCGTGGCAGCCGAGGCCCAGGAGACATAACAGAGGAAGTGTGAACTTGAACCTGAGTGGGTCTCACTGCTGTCCTGACAACATCCTCTATGGAAATGCTGAGGGCACTCCAATTCACCAGGGGACAAAACCAGAGGTGGCAGAGAGTGGCAGTCAACACTAAGGTGGATTTCAAACCCATCTGCTAAGGCCCAGGAAGCAGTGAGGAAGAGAAGGTGGGAAGGACTATCCTGAGTCATTGCCCTTCCCCACAGAGACTGGCTGATATGGCCTTGACGTCTTTACCCTTGGTGATACCACACAATATAAGAAGATAACACGAGGGGAAAGGGACCAATGCACAATTTGTTCATACAGTAACTTTCATAATTAATAAACTGAAGAGAAGAAAATTAACCTGATGACTCAGAAAGGACCCGGCATCATCTTCCAAACAGCCAATGTGAATCTTGGCTAAAGCAGAGGAGGAAATAGACACCCACCCACGCAAAGAATAAGTAAATAAAAAAACAGTGACAAAGAACAGGAGCTTCTTGTCTCCAAAAAATGGGGCCCTTGCTCCTGTGATCCACTGGGCCTCCACTCTCCTTGAAAGTTTGATTTAGGAGCAAAAAAATTAACTTGTAATTTGTGGCAATATAACTAATAACTGAGAGCAATTCAATTATTGGAACAAATTGACATGAAGCATTAAGTGTCTGTATTACCAGTAAAAGGGAGAAAATATGAGGGAAAATGTCATCCTGGAGCACATCAATCAAAGACGCGTTCCAGTAAGTGGTCTCCCAAAATGTTACATGGGGACCTCTCACATCCTTTGACAAGCCGACATGCATCAGTCATCAATTAATTTATCTGAACTATTCTGGAATCTCGTGTCTTTCAACAACATCACTTTTCCGGGAAAGACTTTCATATGTTTATAATCACTTCAAGTGCAAAAGGTAACCTTTATTCTTGTAATTAGATATCAAATAGAGATCTAAGTTACCAGGTACACATCCTTCAAAATGTCTTAACTTCAATCACCTCCACTGTCAGCTTTTATCTCCTGAGACCGAAGCCCTCTTTGTGCGTGCATCATTAAATGGAAACTGGTCAATCCCATTTCATCTGCAACTCGATTGAAATTTCCAATATCTATCTTAAACGTCGTCATTTACAGGAATTCCACTAAAATCTATTTTAAAATTCCTTTTGAGGTGCACGCACTTAAAATAATTCAGGATGTAGCATGTTTAGATAGACCCAAAGTGTTTATTTTTTCATGTTCTGTATTTTGTCTTATTTTTAAAATATCTGGTGGGCAGCTGAGGAAAAGCTGTGGTAGAGCAAGGCACACCATGGTAGCTAAAGGATGTCACCATTCAAATAGTTGCTGATCACTCTGATACTCCAATTTTGTGCATAATTTTTCCTTGTTCTGTAAAGACACTTACATGAAAGTTTATTTTAACAATAGATTATTTAAGAGTGAGCAGAGAAAGAGAGAGAGAGAGGACACAACAGAATCTCTTGCCACTATAAACATGAAGCATATGGACTACTTTGTGCACCTGGCTTTATGTTGGTGCTGAAGAAACAAATCTGGGCTAGCAGATTTTGCAAACAAGTGTCTTTAAATGCCAACTCATCTCCCCAGCTCAAAAATTTATTTTAATTCACTAAGAAGCCACATCATATCATACTAAGATTAATATGTGTTGTTAATCGTCTAACACTGATTTCTATTTAATGTAAACTTTCTTTTCAACAACTAAAATACAACTGTTACACTAGAACTTTCATGTGATTGTTATATTAGCAAGGAGAGCTGGGGTCAACATATTAGAATTGAAGGTGCTTGTTAAATATTTTTAATTAGTAAGTAAATAGATTTAGGCACACATGACACCTGTTTACTCTATAAATAATGATATTTCATTTGAATAATTCAACAATTACTTTAAATACCAATGCACTAATCAGGGTACTAGGTGGTCAAAGACATAATTCTGTTTTCAAATTGTGTGATTAATATTGGTGGTTCTATGAGCCTCTAACTCACCCAACAGAGAAAGAAAAAGTCATAATCTCAGAAAATACCTGTTGTGGGGCACCACTAAACATGGACTGGAGCCAAGAGGGGACAGATCTGGGCTATTAAGCATAAACTGCCACCCTGGGTAGGAAGGTTGAGCAGGTCCTTACTTGGAGAATCTTGATCCAATCCCTGGACATAGAATTTGAGCTAAAAAGCCTGGTCCCAGATTCAGAATGCGCACTGAGGAGGGACCCCAGTGGGTAGGGGCCAGAGAGGAGGGAAACTGGGACACATCCACAAGATTTGCTCATACAATGTATAAACTTATTCATAATAAAGATATTTTTTAAAAAATCTGGTCCCAGCAGCCTTTAAGTGGAGCCACTTCCCCCTCCCAGGCAACCAGGAATGCTGGCTGATAAGCCCTAGGTCTCATCTCACAGCCTAGTGACCTCCTGCCCTGGAGAACTCCTGATGAGGATGCAAGTCCCCTGCAGCTGTCTGCATCCATTACAAGACCAGTCAGGTAACTCCTGCCATTCCTGTGCCACATGATCTAGCTATGGCGAGTCTGTCAGCTCGGTGGATAAACAGGGGTGTTGGTGTGCAATTATCCCCAAGGAGACCATGCACCCACAACCCTATCCTGGGCTGGGGTGATTGTTCAGCACTTCCTTGCAAAGCTTGCTGATTCTGCATAAAGCCTGATGCACAAAGTGGTGCATGAATCTGGAGTTCTTATGCAGTAGCAAGCGGCCCTGGTGTGCCCATTCACTCACTCTCACTCTCTCCATTCTCTATGGTAGAAGATGATAGATTGATTGATAGATATATAGATGATAGAGAGATAGATGATAGATAGATAGATAGATAGATGATAGATAGATAGATAGATAGATAGATAGATAGATAGATAGATAGATAGATAGATAGATGATTGAGAGAAAGATAGATAATAAAAAAAGAAAATAGCAAATCCCTGGTAACTCTGTTTTTGCTATATTATCACTAAAACTAAGATGGGGAAGCTCTATACTTTTCACTTTGATAAAACACAAAATGCAGCGTTTTTTTGTTCTTTTGAATCTTTCTTTTTGATAACATGCAACTATGCTCAAGGAAATTAAAATCAAATAATTCCTGTAATGTTTTCATGGTTTTATGCATACCTTAATGTAAGAAGACCTTAACATAAAAATCTATCCCATAAAACATATCATCAAAAGTCTACCAGACATATTAATAACTAGTTCCAATATGGCTTTAGTTCAAGTTAGTAAAGGAGACAATAAGTATTTTTTATCATTGATTAATATATTCAACCACTGTATTAATTCCCAGTTATGTGATAGCTACCCCGAGAGAGGCATTTCTTCAGACATGTTCATCTCAGTTATATTTATAATATCAAATATTTAAAAAATAAAGTTTATTCAATGTTAATTTGTTTAAATTGTATACATTAAACAACTGTGTGCAGCATTAAATCATATCTGTAAAAGTAGTATATAACATTAATTTGAAAAAAGACATAAGCTCTGTATTAGACATTCATATTTGAATGATTTCTGTACCACAATATATTTAGAAATTATTTCAGTATTATGGACACATGGACCTGTGAAAGTTAGCCAATCTCTTTCTCCATTATGGAACTGTTGCTGGATCTGTAGCCTCAATAAATTCTCTCCTCCCACAACCATGCCTGGTTTGGAGATTCATCCCAGGGGCATGTGGCTGACTATGAGTGTCAGTAATTTAATCCTTAATACTAGACTTAGTGATAGAGGGTAGTTACAATTTCTTTCCTTTTATAGAATAAAAAAGCACCAGGTAGCATGAAAATTGTTGTCCAACAAGGTATGATATATCAATTCATTGGTCTTTACTCTCCAAGAACAAAGTTGAGTTTAAAGAAATAAGACAGAAATAGAACTCAGGTTTAGAAGATGAATTTTTTTCCAAAGCATAAAAAAACACCTTGTGGAGAGAATAAAATTAGTGACTATCCCAGTGAACACAGAACACAAAAGTAAGAAAAGGAAAGTGATGGGTAAGACATCTATTTTAAAACCGTGTCTAACCCTATTGAGAGAGAGAGCAAGAAAAGTTTCAGAACCATGACCAAGGAGGGAGAATGTCACCCTAAAGGACAAAGGTGGCTTCAGAACATTGTAAATAATAAAACTACAGGTTAAAGTAATCATTATCCTAAATCTCATGGCAGCAAATAGAAATGTCTTCTTTTCCTTCTGTCCCTTCTTGTCACCTTTTCTATGTGTAGCAGTGATCACAGAAACACCACAGGTCACAGTCACTGAGGGTTTGCAGCTTCAGTACCTGTTGGAAGCCTCTCATTCAAGTCAGCATTTTGGGCTTGCTATGAAATAATGCTGAGTGTCAACCTCAGAATTCTGGGCATCCTGCCAGAGAATCATTTGTCATTCTCTACCCACAACTGCAGCTAGGATTCATCCACAGCCCCTGACCTTATTATTTTACTTTACTTCATTTTCTTCTTCAGGCTTGGAACATGGCCACCCACCCTCCAACACACACACACACACACACACACACACACACACACACACACACACACACACACAGGCACACACACACACACACACACACACAGATTCTCTAATCATTCACCATATTGCTTCTTCTACAACTAAAAATCACTTTCTTTCTTTGATTATAACATCCATTATACAGTAGTAATGTATTAATTACTTATTTTCTGTGGTATAATTTCTTAGTGTGTTTGTACATACAGTTTATGGAATGTCTATAGATCTGACAGGCTAACATTTTGTGGGATATTTTTATAAAATGTATGTGTAAAAAGCTTTCTTCCCATACTGCTCTTTAAATGCCATTCCAACATGTAGTACTTTGTGAGCTCACAACTTTTATTTCAGAAATCCAACAGAAAAAGCATGGATCAATTGAATATTGATGTTGGTAATGTGTAAGATGGGTTACATAGGAAACCTAGAAACAATCCCAGTGCACTGAAATCCTGTTCCCTTGACTTAGCAGCTAGCAAAATGTATTAGCTTTTGAAATTAATTATACTATTCCCTCTTTACTCTTTGTTTCTGGTGTATGGAAAGGAAATAAAATCAGTGGCCATCTTACCATTGATGGGATTATTCTTTGGCCCAGAGAGGTTTGCAGAGTAAGTGACACAAGTAAGAACACAGTGTATGGAGCTGTCAGAGCTAAATTCATGAGTGAATTCATGGCCCCCACCCTTCCATTCTCTGCTCAGAAATGTGGCTTCATAGTGTGGGATCTGGCAAGTCCTTGGCGTATTGAAACTGATATTACCACCAAAGAGAAGTAACTACCATCACTTCAGAAAGCAGTTTCTAAAGAACTAGAGGATGCCCAGGACATTTTAGAAAAGCCTTCATTAAAAAGAAATAAAAAAGCCTGTTTCTTTGCACTTGCATCTACATTTGAGCCTTCTGGGTATAAATGAGAATAAATTTAATTCTGTAACATTTTAAAATAACTTTCTATATGATAGTAGAGCATATGTAAAAATAAGAGATTTCATTCTCTTAAAGAGGCTATGTTAATTTTAAACATTCAGGAGTCAAGTCAACTCAGCCTAATAAAGAAAATAACTCTAGAGTCTATGGAAATGCCCAAACTCAAACCCATTTTTACCACTTATTAGCTCTGGGCTGTGGGAATAGTCTATAATTACCAGTTCCTCTATCCTCTCATCTTTGAAATTGGCATGATAAAAATATGTTAATAGAAATGCTACATAGAATACATAATTTAATATTACATAGGTCATAGCAAAATGGATATTGATAAATTAATATGAAAGTAATTAAAATTATAGCACTAATACAAATCAACATTTGGAAAGTGTCAGAAAATAAATTCTGGGAAATTAGAATGGGGAAAGTGTGAATTTCTTGTGAAAGCAAACAAATATTATAAAAATAAGGTGAATCCTTTGAGTTCTCCAAATATGTAAGACTTTTTGTAGCAGGTATGTTATTCATATAATGACATATGAGGAGATATAAATAAAAGAGTTATATTGAGTGATGGAGTGTAAATTCTAAAATACAGAGACTTTACTCGCTACTTTCTACTTGTATGAACTTAACTAAGTTACTAAAACTTTTATTTTCTGTTTCTTTGGTTGCAAGAGAAGGAATAATGCCTATTTCAAGAGTGTTATGAGGATTAGGTACATTAATTCATGCAAAGTGCTTGGAAGAGGACTTGGTGCGTGGTAAATATTCAGTAAATGCTATTAAAGAGTATGTTTTTATGCACTGTGACAGAATTGTATATAAATCACTGAGTGCAGCTTTCTGTTCAATTAATTAGCATCTGTCAACCCATAACATGATCTAATTGCTATAAAATCACTACATTGCCATTATCTATTTTCTTGACAGGCAAAAACTTAATAATCTCAAAGTGAACCTAAAATTTATGAGTATATAATCTGCAAAAGTTTTACTGCAAAAACAAAAAGTTATATGTATATCTGTTTATACATATACTAATATATATTTACACATAAACATATACTAATATATGTTTATATGTTATATTTACACACATATATTACTTACATATGTTATATAATGATCTATAACTATATATTAGAACCTGCCCAATCTGAGAGAAAAAGCTATGTAATAAATATGTATTAAATTAGCTTTGCCTTAAATTGAAGAACTTGGGTAATGATTTTAAAATTTCAAGGAACCAGGACATAGAGTGTATTCAGACAGAATTTGGATGTGTGTATACTCTATAACTATTTCTTCAGCATAGAAAGTGTTTCCAAAGGTCCCTATAAAACCCAGGTATGTGATACCTCTTCTCAATTTACACAAAACTTTCTGGATGTAATCATCCCAATATGTCGTTCTGTATTTTTCCCCCCATACCTTTCCCAATTAGCATTTCTTGGGCTTTAGAGATGGATCAGCAGTTAAGCATGCATCCTGCACAAGCATGAAGACCAAAGGAAGCCTGAGACCACTTGAGTTCAATCTCCAGAGCTCACCTTAAACAGCTGGGCATGGCCATATGCACCACTAACCGCAGCCCAATAGATAAACAGAGGCCAGCCATCAGCAGAGCTTGTGAAAACTCAGTAAGCTACATGATTAGTAAGAGAGTCATCTCAACAGGAATGGGGGATAAAGTGAACCACAAATAGTTTTGCTCCCTCAGGTGAGCACAATCCTGTAAGAGGGAGCATAGGGTGCTGTGTGGGCACATAAACATGCATACACAACACCCACAGACCTACACAACACACACAAACACAACTTCACACACACAAGCACATA
>PVHP010013369.1:0-41111 GCA_004024765.1 Zapus hudsonius | reverse complement strand
GTAGTGGATGTCGACTGGCAAGAGGGGCCATGAGTAGTAGGGGAGAGAGTCTAAGCCTATGAATAATTGATCAGTCTGACAACCCCTGGTCCCAGCCGCCGGTTCCTTCCCTCACTGAGCTGTTGACCAAAGTGACCCATGGGGTTCCAAAAACAAGACAGAATTCTGTCAAGCTCTTGAATGACCTCCCTAGGCCTGAGGCAAAACCCTGTTGCTGAAGAAACCACAGAATGCCATCGATCAGCATTGTGACCTCCCTAGGCCTGAAGCAAAACCCTGTTGCTGAAGAAACCACAGAATGCCATCGATCAGCATTGAGAGACCCTTCAAGGTCCGGAATGGTATCCAGCCCCTAGATGGTAGTTAATGCAGTGCTAGAAGGCACTGCACAAGCTGTCAGGGGAAACTGATCAACGACGCTGGAGTAAAGAGATCACTGGCATGAAACACAGACTATGGCCATGAGTAGGCTGACCACACCTTCTACTGGGAGAGAACAGCGAACCAAGAAAGGAGCATTAGTGCAATGGAGGAGCCTGGGCCTGGGGGAGACAATCAATAGCTTTTAAATTTGGCCAAATATTCCACTCAGTGAGGGGAAGCCCGTGACTGGAACTGGGGAATCAGATCCCACACTCTTGGGCTTCCAAGAAAAGATGCACTATGGGACCGATGGACAGGGAGGCTACTAAAAATAGAATCAAGATCATGGACTAGTACTGTTTTCTAGGTGAATCTAGGTAATCCAGAATTGTGTATATTTGTTAACTTATACTGACCTCACACTCCGATGGAGATTGTGTTTGTATTTTTCAGGATGCAACGAGAGAATTGTGGCCCATCTAACCCTACCAACCGACTGTAGGCCGATAGCAGAGATTCTCGCAAGAGATGAGCCACCAGTCATACTGTGGAGGATCCATATGAAGCCCCGCAGAGAATGAAAGGATGAACAAGGGACCCACAGCCACAGCCATTCAATCAACACAGGATAAGCCAGGGGGACAGAAACCAACAATTTTCAACACAAAGCCCCCTAAGTGCACAACATTAAAGCAGCCTTAACACTCACCCACCACGACTCGGGGAACTGAGCGGAAGAGGGGGCAGAAAGATTGTGAGAGCCGTGGTGGGGGAGATTATCAGAGGCATGGCACCCCTCAGTAACAACACATTTGGGCCAGGAGAACCAGGCTGAGTACTAGGCTATCCATGGTCCCCTGCCACAAGGACTGATCCAGACGCCCACGGAGGAGGATATCCAGCTGATTGGGGATGGGGAGGGGAGGCATTGGGGAATTGGGGATAACAACTCATTGTTGGCCCACTAAATAATGTAACTCATTATGGTCAATAAATATATATATTAAAATTTAAATAAATAAAAAAAAGAAAAACAACCATCAGAGGAAAATGTGTTAAAACACCATTAAAAAATGCTTTTTACCTCGGGCTGGAGGTCAAGGCATGTGCCTTCCAGAGCCTAAGGACCTGGGTTTGAGTCCCCAGTACCCACATAAGCCAGATGCACAGGGCGGCACATGCATCTGGAGTTTGTTTGTAGTGGCTGGAGGTCCTGGCACACCCAGTCTCTTTCCCCCACTCTGTCTATTGCTGTATGAAAATAAAATGTTTAAATTTTTTCCCTGAATTCTTTCCCTCACAGATTTGTGTAAGTTGAAGAGACATTGTTTTGCTGGCAGGAAAGGAAAATATGGTACAAAAAAAGGAGGTTGTCTGACAAGATCTTCTGTGCTACCATAAATTCTAGAAGGAAAAAGAAATTCAAGTCTGTGCCTTAAAGGTTGGCCATGCAAACTTATTTAGCAGTAATGGAGATAAAAGTTCAGCAAGGACTCTTAAATGTCATATCCAAAGAAACCTGTCTTGACCATTTCCACACTGAACGGCTTGGGATTCATCTTGTTCTCCTTCCTAAGCGCACAGCCTCTCAGCTGTTAAGTTTCCTTCCAAGAACCAGTCATGAGTGGCTAGAGGGATGGCTCAGCGGTTAATGTGTTTGCTGCAAAGCAGAAGGACCTGAGTTCTATTCCTCAGGACCCACGTAAAGCCAGATGCATAAATAAGGTGGCACATGTGTCTGGAGGCCCTGGAATGCCCACTCTCTCTCCCTCTCAGTCATGAGGAGGACTGGTGTGTCTACTCTGGTTTCAAGGACAGGCTTTGTGGGAGAAGAAACATAAGAATGGTTGTTTGAAGGGCAGTGCCACTGCTCTGGAGAAGTCTCTGTAGGAAGTGTCCCCAGCTACACAACACCACCACACACTGCAGCACTGTGCTTTCTGGACGCACCACAACCAACCCATTGCTTGAAGCAACTGCACTTGAGTCTCCCCGTGCAGACGCACACCACGACAGGGGCCCAGACATGAAATGCAAGGAACAGAAAGGATTCCAGCTTGAAGTAACCACTGGAACCTCACGTAAGATCCCGGAGCTCAGCATTGAAGGACGGAAGTGCGTCAGGACAGGCTGGGTGCCAGCCACACAGAACGTGTGTTTCACACCAAGGTGGTCTCTCTCAGAGCACTCTGCTCCCCAGTCTAAATCTCTTTAGGAAAATGAGAGTTAATACATTGCAGGGACCAAAGACTATATTATATAAAAATAGACCAAACAGCATCTCAACTCTGATTTTAAGACTTTTATTATGAATGTATTGTTCTGAGTCACCATGTCAAGGATCTACAAGTAGAGGTCTCAGGCGGTGAACTTGAAAGGAACTGTCTCCAGCTAGCATCCTGTGAATACCCACTCGTCTGTTTCTTTCGAGGAGCACTAAGGTGTGGGATAGCACACTGATGGCATAGGGCAGGAACTCAATGCAACTTCCCTAATGTAAGAGCTGCTCTGCTTCTTGTGGGCATTAACTTGGTGCTGAGTATTTATTGTAGCTGGTTCTGGATTGTTCAAACACACACAACTCTACCAGAGTAAGCTTAGAAAGTTATTCCGGGGTTGAGAAACACTATTGCTTTTGATTGGACGACTGGCCCAATGACTGTTTCTGCTCTTATTACAAGCGCAAGCAGCTAGCGTGCACGTGTGCGCGCACACACACGTGTACACAGTAGTAGCTTGGGTTAAACGTGTGCCATGTATCTTTAAGGTGGTTAATCCAGGAAGCTGCAACGTTTCCAAGCCAATTAATATATTAATAAGACTACCACGAATCTGGAAACGGAGTCCAGGAGGAGTTAAGTCCACTCAGATAAACCACACGGGAACTTTCAGTTAGAGAACACACCGTTAAAGAACGAAACTTGAAAAGACCCAGATGAAAAGTTTCATTTTCCTGTCTTCTCCTTGTGTAATTATTCTCTCGTAACTGCGTATGCTCTACAGGAGGAAGAAGTCCTTTCAAATTCCATGATAGGTTTAATCAGGTAATTACAAGGGAGGGGGAAATTATTAAAACACATCCTTGTATCATCTGATATGTCCAATTACATGGGCATGATGTAACAAAAGGTTACAAACTTCTATGTGCATATTTACATTATGTACTCAAAACTATCACGCTGGTTAACTGAGGAGATACATTATGAGTTAAACAAGTTCTCATCACTCATTAGAAAGAACAGTCAAGCTTTTAATGGAAATAATATACAAGTGAGGCACTTCTGAGCTCAAGAAACAGAAAGCAAATGCTACTACTCACTGGAAATATTCACAAAATTTTAAGTGCATCTTTCATACAAAGGCTTTTTGACTATTCTTAAAACATTTAAAAAAACTGAAACAACGTATGCAACTTTAGAAGCTTTCAGGAACAATGGTGAACAGTAACCAGGGCACCAAGGCCTAGGACTTTATAACCACCTGGTTGCTAGGCAAACATACCTTAAAGCCCTTTGAAAATTTTCTTCCCACACACCACATTTTTGGTTTATATGAAATCACATCTGATTATTTCTTAAAAAAATTTTTTTAAATTAACTCACCACAAAACACCTCACTGTCCTGTCATCATAATTTAGAAACTTTTTTTCCAGAAGTGTAACAATAAAGCAAGTTTCTATAGTGCTTTTTCTTACACTTGGAAATATGGTTATGAAGGTGAAATCAAAGTCGAGAACAATATTTAGCAAACAGTCGGCTTTATCAGTTACCTGAAGTTCTCAACGTTCTTTTTTTAGAAAAAAGTTACACTTAATGCACCATTGGACTATAATGGAAACTACTCCTAAACACGTCATTTCCGAGTTACACCCTCCAAGTGGGAAACTGAGACTGAAACCTAAACCTAAGCTGTGACCAAGGAAGATCCCAAGTCTACTTTGCCCATTGGAGGAAAGCACACACCCTGCACTCCGGAAACTTCCGTGGCTATTAGGAACCATCTCTGCGCCGTGTGTACATGAACTCAAAGTGCACGCGTATTGTCTCGAAAGCTCATTTTAGGCACTGCTGGAGAACCAATGAAAATAGGTAGTTTCAAGTTTTCTCCTTTAACCCCTGCCCCATTTTCATCTCAGGAACATACACACACTCTCTCTAAGTTGACATGATAAAATACGATTTTTTAAAAATTTCTCCCTGACTGGCAACAGAAAGAAAACAAGAACACCATTTTGGCAATGGCTTTTATGAGTGAAAGGAGCCAGCTTTTATTAATGCCTCAGTATATGAAGAGTTTGCCAGTTCCAAGTATCAGTAACTAGTTTAAAACAGGATATGTAAGAAAAAAGTGCTTACGATCTGAGTGACCAAGAGGAAGTATTAGAGAGAATTCTCACACATTTCCTTTAAGACCTTTTTCATCCCTGGTGTCCTCACGGGAGATGGCCACCACGAGATACTAGCCCTTTGCTGGGGGGAGCTGAGGGCTGGACCCCTGGTCTCCACTGGGCTGGCCCATGATCACCCAGCAGAGGGCGATGAAGCTCCACAGGCCCTTTCTTCAGAGCTAGAAAGAACAATTCTGAACATCAGACCAAACTCTTTGTTGCTGTTCATTGAAATGGTTTCATTTTCAACACTGACTTTGACTTTTAACAGTTTTGTCGAGCCGTGTTCTTAGGTGAAAGGAGAAAAGCTTTTAGAGGAAATGCCAGAGAAGACTCCTGCGTGGATGTGCACGTGTTTGAGACTCGGAGGCCTTAACTCCCCACTGGTGTTCACGCATAAAGATTTATGTACTCAAGAAAAAAATTTCCACAAAGGGATTCAGGTGACGGTATACTATCAGTTTTCTGGACTGATCTACAAATTATGTCTGTTAAACATGAAGACCCAAGGTGAAGAAAAATAAAAACCATTTCATCATCATAGTTTTAATGAAGAGACTTGTTTAAAATTGAAAAGGAAAAAAACAAATGGGACTAGGAAGGCAAAACCTTAGCAGCACAGTGGTTAAACTGAAAATATTAATGCAGACATTACAGTATTAAAGCATATATATTGCATATAAAATACAGTACGGGACCAGGAGCTGCACTATCCTGATTAGAGCTTGACAGAAGAAATGATTTACTTTGTTCTTCCCAGAATCGTATGTACAGTTATTCCCACAGCATCTCCTATAGAGCCAGCAAGTGATTTTCTTCAGCTGGTCACGCCTTGCTCAAACCTGAATTATAAACTCAGCACTTACAAAGAGGAATATTTATTAATTCACAAGGAAAACTAGTATATCCATTTCAGCCATAAAGAGGAATTTTGAAAGTTAACAGTCTATTCTAGGAAACCAAGTTTAGCTGAAAACTTCAGGGTGAAGATTATCTGGTTGCAGCAGCGTTCAAATATATAAACAGTAAAAATAAGACTTAACACTGCTGCTGCGGTGTCCTGTTTTGGATTCACTTCATCCAATTGATTTTTAGTACAAAACTAGAAATAACCTCTTCTTCATAACATCTATAGTTATCAATATATTTTTCTTCTTTTCAATGTGAAATAATACTTCAAGATGATCTATATACACAATGTTGTCAGTTCAAGCTGTCATATAAATATAAATGCTTTCTTAAAAAAAGTATTTTACAGACAGATAGTGTTATATACATTGTTCAGTTGGACCAGGGGCAAAGTAAGAAAGCTAACACAAGTGTGATATGTATGATGAATAATGATACGGACGTGACAGTTAAAAACCTGCATAGAAATGTGAGCTTCAAATGGTAGTGTGGTTTTAATATCATTCATTTTTGAAACTTTAAGCCATTTAAAAAAAGGCACACTTCTCACCTTTATCCTCTGAGGGAATAGTCTTAAAGAATCCTTTATGTGGTCAGTTTTAACATGTCTAAACAACAAAACATTTTAAAAGATCGCTTGACCCCAAGGTGCTTTTTACCAGCTTGTTGGAACACGTATTATGTACCTACTACTTTGTAAATTAAATATCCAATAACACAGATGCTCTGCAAAAGAATCTCATATGTACAAGGTTTTCCATTCACAATGGCAGATTAAATACTTTCTTGGGATAGTTCTGCATACCTTTTAGACAAAAATAATTTGCCAGTTTAAATACAAATAAGATGCAACTTAGACAAGTTATCGCTGTCACGTGAGTAACAAGCACGGAGGTTAAGCTGGAACATTAGTGAAACAGCTGAACACGTTCGGGTTTAGCAGAATATGACACAAAGATCTCAAGAGGAGTCTGCTTCCCACTGACTATCCAGGTACACTTTTTGCCTTGTAAAACATTCGTGAATGCAAGAAAAACTTTTGAAGGAGGAAACTCTGAAAAAAAAAAAAAAACTTGCTGGTTGAATACCACAAAAAAAGCAGATCTCTTTGATTCTCCTTTTACTCAGTCTCTTTATATAAAAATAAGTGTTAAGTTCCAATCAGAACATTAGACAATTACATCTGTGCTTAAAAAAATGTTGGTCACGCAAGGCTATTAGAATATTTTAAAAGATTTTTAGATTACCAGAATGTACAGATATAACTCAATATAAACTGTAGCCAAAGAGAAAGGAGGATGAACTATCAGTCATTCACATGGAATACAGATGGATTAGCTAGATGAGTCAAATATTCAGACTATATGGAATGTGATGATACCTGTATATCTACCTCAGAGCTAGGAAGGGCAAGAAAAGTTTAATATGTAATGTTCGTACCTTACATTTAGTTAAATATAAACATTTGTTATTTATACATAAAACTGCTTTCAGAAAACAACTAATAAATGATCTAGTTGCACTTGTTTTACTTCTTTTAATCCCCATGTTAACTTTTCTTAGAGTGAAATCAACTGTCTCTTAGTGCACGCTTTAGTCCTACTGAATCCCAACCTTTAAAAGTCCCATTACCTAATGCATAAATATAAAAATGCCAAAAATTAATCCCTTTTAGTTGGCTCTTATTTTATGCTGACCTTTCATGGTCAATAACCAGAAATGACTTCCTTCCGCCAATCTTCGAGCCCTGTCACGCAGCATGCTGTGTGTGCACGTAGGGAGACAAGCTAGGCACGGCTAGCATCGATAAGACGACAGGACTGACGGATTCTGCCTCCTCCCGTGTGGCCCCATCGGTGCCAGGCAAGATTCCATAGCGCTTGCCCGAGGCTTCCACAAATCCAAGGTAGCTAGTTCCCGGACAGGAAGGTTTCGGCGCCTCACCCAGCGGCTTTGTGCTTCCCCCCACAGCACCCACAGGCCTCACCACAGTGATGGCACATTCTCAACGGGACATAGCAGCACATGCATGGCACTATGAAAGACAAAGCCACCAGGGCCAACCACCTCAAGCAGAACTTGTCATCGCTGGTGTCACATGAACAAGGATCAGAAAAATCTCCCTCCGAGTCCGACATACAATGATACAACATGCTCTCCGCACAGAGCATGCAGCTAACTTGATATATGCATCTCTTAATAGGGTCTGGAGCATCCTGACACTTCCCCCTGCCATTCTCCTCATGATTAAACCTCTCCTGGCAGTACACGCAGCGGGAGCGCTCACCATCCTCTTTTCTTCGCTTTGACTTAAACTTTAATGAGGGAGGCTGTGTCTTAAATACCACAGAGTCTTTGAGGGAACTTAACTTAGTCTCATCCCCACAAGAGTAGAGATAGTCTGATTTTTTACTGTCTGGTTTAGAAAACCGAATACTGGAGTCAGTTTCATCCGTCTCCAGGTCATTTCTCCACATGTCAGGATGTCTATAGTCTGCATACCGACGGATTAAGATATCTCGAGGATTTATTCGGACGATCTCATCCTCATCTTGAAAGCTGACATGTCTGGTTGCTTTCAGAGGGACCTGAAAGTAGAAAGAGATGAAGACCTCAGTTAAGGAATATGATTGTTAACTGTGTGTCACCGTGGTGGAGGGACCCTGTGCACACTATTTGTTCAAGGATCATTCTGCGTTCTTTGGTGATCAGCCCAGCTCTTCAGTCTGTGCATGGGTGTCATCAGACAGCTGAAGGCAGTAGGAAACAAGGTCTGATGTCCTCCAAAGAAAGACGATGGCTCGCCAGCAGGCTGCCTTAGACTCAGGCTCTGGCTTTTCACTAGGTCTCTAGCCTACCCTGCAGAATTTGGATTTTTTTTTTTCCTTTCTGCAGTACTAGGGATTGTACAAAGCTACATCTTTGGCCCTCTTTTCCACCTTTTAGTTTGAGACAGAGTCTCACTAAATTACTCACTTGGGCCTTGAAAATGTGACTCTCCTACCCAGCCTCCTGCAATGCAAGTATTAGTGGCCTAGCCTGAATTCTGGATTTGTATTTCCATCATCACATGAACCAGCTGCTTGAACTAGAGGCGCCCAGCCAGACTCGGGTGCTCAGGAGTGGGTGTCACTGTAACAAGTACTTCAAATATATGACAATGGCTTTGGAATTGGACCGGAAGTCTGGCTTCATTCATTGCCTCTTGCTGCCTACAAGGAAGGAACAAAGTAATGCAAGTAGGAATGTTAAGTAAAGCGAAACCAGAACTCGAAGACTTAACCATACTACAGAAAATGGCTGCGGTGTGGCAGGAGTCACACAACAAAGCAAACTGGACAGGCTGAGATGAAGACAGTTTGCTGGGCTTCAGGGACTCTACAGAATGAGTTGGGTGTGCAATATGGCCGCAAACGTGTTATTCTTTAAGGAAAGAGATTTGGAGCAGATGTTGGCAGGAGTTAAAACTTCGAGGCTCTTGGATGAAGGTGTGTTTATTTTGTATGTGTGAAGGACATGAACTTAGGGGGACAGGGTAAAATATTGTGGGTTGAATTATATTCTGAAATCACAGATTTTGAAGATTTAACACTTAGAACCTCAAAATGAGACCATCTTTGGAGGCAGAGCTTTGGAAGAGGTAACTAAGTGCTTAACAAACCTCCGTGGTATCCTTTGAAGAGAAATGTCCTAGAACTGTCTGCACAGACCCCAAGTGCACACAGGAGAGGGTGGCCGACAGGACGCTCTGGACATGGCACTTGGAGCCCCAGGACTGCGGGCAGATACATTTCCACTGTTTTAGCCTTGGCAGCTCCAGCAAACCAATCCAAGCACACACATCTACAGCCTATCTTTACTGAAAGCCTGAGGAGTGATGAGAGACACCCTCATCCAGACCCCTGCTTTCTAACCCTTATGGGGTTGGAAAATGGCTCTCGGAGGCTAGGAAAGATATGAGTCTCTTTACCCTTTCCTGAACCACAAAAGCAAGGTTTCTGCTCGTCAACTCTATTTCCTAGTTCTAATTCCTGGACTTAGGGATTCTTTGACAAGCAAGCACCTAACTCAAGTCGAGACAACCTCTAAGTTCCCAAATATGTGAACTTGGGGTTAAATACCAGGTCTGAATTAAAGGCAGAATGACAGTCTACTAAACTAACAATGCACAGTTTCTATTTATTCTACCCGATAATAAGTAAAGACTCCAGATGGAATTATGCATCAGGGTTTCCATGTACAGATGCAATATGTACTGAAATTTTTCTGCATTCACTTCAAACACCTGGAAATCGCAGGACCTGGGAAATGATGCTGACTCATTACTCTTTATATCAGAACACATATTGATATTACTCACCCTATTTTGGGACTTTAGGCTTCCACATTCCTTGGATATTTGCCGCTGTACATATTCCATACTTCGGCTTTGAATGTCTAGTCCTGGCTGACTGAATGTTAGCTGAAAAACAAATTAATTTCTACATTAAGTGACAAGATGAATTTTTTAATGAAACTATGTACATATACAGAACATATATATTCAAACCTTCGTAACCTAGTGGTTACAATTTTTTTTTCAAAATGGTTTTTATGAAAAACAGTCATTCTCTCTCCCACCTTAGTTTTGGGAAGAAAGAAATACTTAAGATTTAAAAAAAATACACATTTAAATTTTAATTTACAAATTAATATAAAGCCAGAATAAAATAGAAGCAGGCATTATGGCTCATGCCTATAAACTCAAAATTCTAGAAGCTGAAGCAGGATGATCATTTTGAGCTGAAGGCTAGCCTGAGCTACAGTGACTTTCAGGCTAGCTTGGGCTATAGCATGAAACTGTCTTAAAAAGGAAGAAACAGGGCTACAAAGCTGGCTTGAAAGAGACTTTGCCGCACAAGTAAGTATGAAGGTCTGAGCTCAATCTCGAGCACCTGCTAAACCGCTTTGCATAGCTACAAATGCCTATGACCTCAGTCCTGGGGGTGGGGGGGGCAGAATTGCTAGGGCTCAATGGCACACAGTCTGACCGAAATAGCACCCTGGGTTCAGGGAGACTCTGTCTCAAGAAAATAAAGCAGAAGAATGATGGGAAGGTGCCTGAGGTTCTTCTGTGGCCTGAGCACATGTACACCCTATATACACATATCACAACACTTCACGCCACACCACACACGAGCACAGAAGTGAAATAAATATCAACATATCAATATGAACAAAGCACGGAGAATCAGGGGAACACCCCCCCCCCCCCCGTGTAAGGAATAAATCCACAGTGGGTGCCAGGACCTGAGGAGTCAGGACTCACTGCTATGGAGTTTCCTGGAATGATGGAGAGATATTGTGGAGCTGAACAGATAATGGTTGTACAATCTTGTGAATATTAAAACCCACCAACTAACATGCTTCAAAAGGGCCATCTATGGCATATGAATTGTTCTAAAAAATCTTAAGAGCATTTTATATCCTGATAAATTTAGCTTTTTGAACTGCAAAGTGCACTTCAGTGTTAATTAATCAGCTTACTTTTTAGAATTTTATAATAAAAATGTAAGTATACAAAAAGGGAAAGAATACGGTAACGAATTGCCACATCTCATACAGAGCCCATAATTATCAGTATTTTGGTGATCATGATTTTGGAATATTTTGGAATATTCTGATCCAAATTCTGTTACACTTCATAAAACTGAAGCTGGAAAACGATACATGTACATGGTAAGAACTCCAGGCAAAATTAAGTCTGTTGACAGTAAAAACCTTTTACCATCTTAGCTCATCACCCCCACACTAGAAGTTAATCATCACAGAAGCAGTATCTATGTGCACACAGACACACAGCATATGTGTATCTAAGATTTTCAAGTACTGATGTGACCTCTGCACCGCACTGTGCTTCTTACACATTGTTACAATATTATGGGCAGACACCTATGTAAAGGTAGCACAAGGTTTGTCGGTGGAACATGTGAGTCAGGAGTAGAAAAAGCAAGCACTATAGACTAGTCTGACAAGGCTTTATAAGGAAACTGGTCTCAAGGGAAACAAAGCAAGTGAAGTATTTGTTCACATCCTAAAACAACATCACTTAACATAAGAACGTCACAGAAAATGAAGTAAGAGGGATGCCGTTGGCTCCGATCTCATATAACAAGCACAAGTTAAATGTTATGTAGTTGAAAGGCACTTGAGGAACATGAGCAAGACCCTGACTTTCAAACCCTAGAAGCACAAGACAACAAAACCAAAATCTTCTTTTTAAAGTGTATTTCATGAATTTCTGTTCTTACTTTGAAAAGTAAAGTGCTCACTTTTCACCGACTGCCCCAATTTCACTACCTAGAACATCCATACACACCACTGAAACACATACACACTTTCAGGTATATGAACACTAGTTCTATGACACAAGCACAGCTGAAAACTACAACTGCCTAATGTTGTTTTACCGTCATGGACACTACAAGCTACATCACAACTAAGTGCGCTTTAAAGCACTGGAATTAGGTACTGTGCTCTCTTCATCAGCAGAAAAAGCTGCAAGCAATGTTTTTTCAAAGCTGATGACAAATGAAGTTACAAAGGGTCGGCTGGGCACACGTGGTGGTGTAAACCTTTAATCCCAGCACTTGGGAGGCAGAGATAGGAGTTCGAGGCCAGTCTGAAACTACACAGTGAATTCTAGGTCAGCCTGGGCTTGAGTGAGACCCTACTTCAAAATAAGTAAACAAAAAAAGTACAAGTAAATACATCAAATGAAAGAAGAAAACACAAATCTTAACGAAAATGGCAGAACTACGCAGCACTGACAAATATAACAATTACAACACTGACCAACTCTGATAAACACTAAAGATATTTTATCTGCATGGTCAAATATTCGTAAGATTTAATTCATGTAGGGTCTCGCTCTAGCCCAGGCTGACCTGGAATTCACTGTCACCAGATGGTCTCGACCTGATGTTGATCCTCTACCTCTGCTATCCAGCACAGGGATTAAAGGCGTGCACCAGCACACCTGGCTTAAGAACTGGTGTAAAATAAATTTCATGGGCTGCAGAGATGGCTTAGTGGTTATTCACACTTACTATTCGAGAATGAGGGCCTGAGGAGATTGAGTCTGAATCCCCAAGAACCCACAACTGTGTCCATGTACACCTGAAACCCCAGGTCCACGGTGGGGCGGAGACCTGGGAACTGCTGGAGTTTGCTCAGATTGTCAGAGACTCCTGCTAAAGACAGAACGGACAGAAGCGCAATGAAGTAGGAGACCCAAAGTTCTGCTCTGGACACCACAGTGGAGGTCAGCCTGTCACAGAGGAGCAAGATGAGGTTGTGCAAGTTAAACACACACCACACCATAACACATTACACACACACAAGCAAAAATGAAATAGATTTATGAGCTACTGACATTTGCATACCTATTTTATAAACCTATTTACTCAGGGTCACGTAAACACTTCTTTTTCTTAAATATCTTTGTTATGAATAAGTATAAACGTTGTATGAGCAAATTTTGTGACACTTCTTGAGTAAAGGAAATAGCAAGTGATAGAAGCTTAAGAAGCCCTGGTCCAACTTGTCACAGAGGCTTTTGTTGCACATCAACGTCAAAACTCCGTTCCCAAGCTGGGTGTGGCTCTGCACACCTTTAATCCCAGCACTTGGGAGGCTGAGAGAGGAGGACCCCCACAAGTGTGAGGACAACCTGGATTTCAGAGTGAGTTCCAAGTCAACCTGGGCTTGAGTGAGAACCTGCCTTAAAAAAAAATCCACTCTCCTCTACCCTAAGAAATTCATGTATGTGAATATCTAGAGAAAAGAAACTGCTTACCAGCTGTAATATTGAAATGGTTAAATGGCAGTAATTAAGAAAAACAGAATAGTAAGCAAGCACTTAACATTCCGAGTGCGTAGGGAGGTGGTTTGCGGTTTCTTAGGGGCCAAGGCTTACTACGTACATATAGCACATCTTAGATTGCCTGTCTATGGTAAAAAGACTCCCAAGGAAGGCACAAGCAGAAAAGCAACAGCAACAGCAAGCAGTGCTGTAATAACCTCCAAGCCCCAGAATTGAATCGGGACATGGCTGGAGTGCACTAGCATCTTGAGACAGTTGGTCTGTCTCCACAAACTTTCAACACTAAGAAAACACTCACAATGTCTACAGAAGCATTACTGAAGGGGAAACTCTAAGCTACCATTAGAGACAATTCTCTTGGGGTCTCATTTCTGCAAACCACTACATAGAATACTGTACTCGCTACCTTTGCTGCAAACATCCCTTTCAAGGACATGCAAACAGTGCCTAAATGACAGCATCTTTTGCCAATGAGCTTGAGGAGTAAACATCCAATTAGAATTCAGGAACAAGGAGAACCAACTGACACAAAGTCCATGCTACTATACTGTGCTGTTTTAGAGAGGGGAGAGAATGGGCACACCAGGGCTTCCAGATGCATGCACCACCCTTAGCATCTGGCTTTACGTGGGTACTGGGGAATCAGACCCGGGTTGTTAGGCTTTGCAGGCAAGCTCCTTAACCACTGAGCCATCTCTCCAGCAGTTTAAACAGTTTAAGCTGTTTATAAGCTGCTTTGTCTCTGACCCAACAGTCTTGTATTTTCTGGTGAAACTCAGAAACCTGGCAAGTTAACTCGCTAGGGACAAGAAAGGTAAATTTTCAGACTATAGTTTAGCAAGGCAGCAGGCTGACAAAGTCATTTCTCTTGTAGAAAAATCATCCAAAAGCACACTACACTCTGCTGAGCACTTATACAAGTATGGAGCAACGATCCAGTGCAGTGTATCATGACCTATGTTATGTAGATATGTCCTAAAACTACCTACCACCAGCACTATCATCTTCTTGATGGTTTAATTTGTTGTTTTTTTTTTTTTTTTTTTTTTTTTTTTTACAAAATTCACAGGGTTTATTTAGATTGAAATAAACTATATAAATTTTCTGCATTGTTTGATTTTTGCCTATTATTTTGTATGTAGAGACCAGAGGTCAACACTGGGTGTCTTCCTCAGTGGGTGTTTACCTTATTCGTTGGGTCACTGAACCTAGAGCTCACCAGCTCGGCTGGAGCTAGGCAGAATGTCCCAGCACTGGATTACAGGTGTGTATCATCACAACCTTGTGCTTTTACACGAGCTCTGGGGGTCCGACCTCAGGTCGGCAGGATTATTCAGCAAACACTTTACCTGCTGAGCCATCTTCCCAGCCCTATATATCATTTTCTTAACGTCAACTCTTTTGAAAATTTTCAAAATGACTTTAGTCTTAATTACTTGAAAAAAATGAGGTTTCTTACTCTGCAAGCTAGTGGTCTGTACTCCAGGAAAAGTGCCCTGACACCTCAGAGCACACCCAAGTGACAAATGGAAGGCAGTGCGAACGTCACTGTGCTAAACACAGTCTTGTGTCATCAGTAAGTATGAAAATGCCACAGTGAAACTATGCATATTGACCTAAAATATATACATAGCTTGAAAAAATAAAGCCATTCATTTTAATTCCTACTAAACCGAGGATTCATCTATTCATTTACCTGTCATATCAATCTTGGAGAGAAGGGAAAGTATCCATTATAAGGGACTAGGGATAATGCTGTTTGTTTAACAAAATACTTTTCCTAAGTATTTTGTACATCACATTTTATTACTGTCATTTCATAGCAATTTTGGGAGGTGGATAATGATATACTACCCCAATTTACAGCTAATATTAAAACACAATTAAAAGAAGTTGTAACACATGGATCTAACAAAAAGACTTGGTTCCAAACAAAATACAAAGAACTCAATATAAGATGTGTATAACACATAGTAGGTACAATGAAAAAATTCCTGAATGGTCAATAAGCATAGGAAAGAAGTTGTTCCACACACCAGTAATCAGGAAAATACAAATGAAAATCACAGTAACATACTATGTATTTCCCCTTTCTGAGTACATCAGGATGAAGAGGTAGGGCAATCCCAAAGGTTCAGGGAAATCCCTACCAAAGATGACATGGGTCATCCATATAAACATCCCATGGCTTCTTGTGCCATGATCCAGGCTTGAGAAACATGGAGAGAAGCGCATGAAACTAACCATCTGGCCTTGTGCTCGCTGCTCACTCGACAGACTGTCTCTGACCGAATCGAGTGACAAAACTATGGCCTCCTTCATGGATATGGAATTGGGAGATGGACTCTGAGTGATAATTAAGTCCTGAGGACAGAGGTCCTGGCCCGGTGGATGAGTGTCCTTGAAGGAAGCACCTCCAGAGACTTCCATTTCCATCTTCCCAGCCAGGTCGAGGGAGGACATGGCGGGAGGCAGAGGTCTGCACACTGGGAGAAAGGCCTTCCCACAGTCAGCTTCTCATCCCGAGCGTTAGCATCCTAACTCCCAGGACTGTCATGGAGTTTCTATTTGTCATGGCAGCCTGAGCAGAGACGCTCGCCACAACAGTCTTCCTCTACATTCCCATAGCTTGTTACACATCCTTTTCACCAAATTGGTTAATAATTTATATAGGCATATCTAGGAAGAAACCTGTTATCTCAATGTGAGTTCAGTGGTCCTGTTCGATGCTCCCAGAGCATGAGTACATATCTATTACCTCACCCGACTCCAAGCCCAGGGTCCGACATAGCTATACACACACAGGATGATGGCAGTCACTGCTAATGTGAGTGCTTTATCATGCTGCTCACTCGATTTGTCTCGCTGTCGAGGGACTATGCATGTCCGAATAGCTTAGATAAAACTGAAAAATCTTTAAATGAGAATCAGAAGACTTTTTAAGTATGGCCTCTAGGTGCAGGACATTAATACAAGGGATTCTTGAATAACATGGGTTTGAATAACTTATGTGTTGGCTTTTTTTTTTTTGAGATTTCCAACAATTTGAAAGAATTTACAGATGAAATCTATAGCCTAGAAATACCAAAACATTTTAATAAATGTATAAGATACACATACAATGATCTTCTACTTTATCATTTATTACCACAAATAAATCTATTGTAAAATATTAAAATTTTGAAAGGCCACAGATGATCCACAATATGACCCTCAGTCAACAGAAATATAAAAACATGAAGATGCAATCATGACATGATTGTGGCATACAGTAGACCACTATAAAAATTCTGGGACCATCTCTTGTTGCTATTTCAATGAGCTCAGGTGTTACAAGCACCAGCTTAAAACATTGTGAGGCTAACCGTTATTAACCTTAACCTGCAGTAAGTACTGTCTCTCCAGTGAACTGTGTACAGACTTAATGCATGTAATAGCCAAAATGTGTTAGTGGGCCGTTCATGTGACTGGCAAGGACAACAGCATACCATTGGTAATTTTGTTCAGGGAGAGCTAAAAGTTACACATGGAATTCCATTAGCAATCGGAACACAGACTGGGTTCTGATGAGAACCTTCCCTGGCCTACCAACAGGGACAGTGAGTGGTACAGGGAGGGGTGCCCAGGTGTCCTGCTCATGAGCAAAAGAAAGTCACAGCAACAAAACTCTGGGGAGCATTAAAATGGTTCAGTGAAAGACAGTCTAGGTTCATCAAGAGGAGTGACAGTAAGAATCAGCTGCACAGCAGTTTGCCATAAAGAGGAGGAATTGTAGGTGGAGACACATAGAGCTTAATGCTGGAGAAAAAGGCGAAAATGTTACAGAGGCCATAGCATCGTAACATGTGCCTGCAAACACATCATATACATCCACCCATCCATACAAACACATATACATCCACATAGGCTTGTAGCCCTAGCCCCTGGGGAGGCTGAGACAAGACGGTCACTTCAACCAAGATCCTGAGACTGGACTGAGCAGCAAGCCAGACCCTGGCTCGAAAACAAAGAAGCAAAACAAAAGCAAGGGGATGAAATGAAAGTTTGTCATGGATTTCTGATGGTGTGGTAGGTGGCACCCCAACTTCTGTGCTGGTTAAGGATCAACTGTTCATCTTATAGGTGTCATCTACCAAAAATAACAGATACTAAAAAGATTTTGTTTGACTTCATAGGCAGATAGTGGTTTGGTTTAAATTGCACAGGAGTTCACATGAAGTTAATTCTGAATGGGTCCAGATAAAAGATTTGTTTACAACATCAAGAGAAAGAATTAAGAAAGTTATGCTGTCAGATCTGTAACACCAGTATGGAGCTCAAAATAGGATCAAACCAGTTTCACACTCAGATCTTCTTGGCTGGACTTGTCAGAAGGGGTGTAAGGAATGCCAACAGAGATGCGTTCATTAACTGATTTAGGAATATAGGTTCAGTTTCTGAAACAAGCTTTGAGACGCAATCTTAAGACAATTATTAAAGTACATTTTGCCATTGGTATATTTGCTGAGAATTTTTTTAAAAAATAATCTCTGTTCTAATATCTTCTGCAGAGATAGCTAGAAAACTTGCTTCCCAGGAGGCTGATGCTCTCACCCTCGGGGACATGAACATCCCACATAACACATTTCCCACTTTAAAGTCAAAGTCTTAACCCCTTGCCCTCTGTAGGGCTGTTTGAATCATTGACAGTCATGCCCCTTGATCTTATTCTTCACCTTTCTGTTCTTTTATCTGGTAAGGGAGAGGATCTTAATGTCATCCCCGAACACATCTAATCTCTATATATATGCTCTCCATTACGTTGACAACGTATCATCCAATACGTTGCAACGTATTCATCTCCTCACCTGATTGACTTGGCTTGGCAAGTAGACTCTTCTAGCATCCAGATCTTCAAAGGGAGACGGTCTCATGTGTGAGCTTCTGTAAGGATCACTAGTCACAACTGTCTCTGGCTGGAAAAGGTGATCTTTCACCAGAGAACTGCAAGTTTCCTCTTCAGTTGCCTAAAGGAACCAAAGTCAACTTTTTAGTTAATCATCCGTCAAAAATCAGTATATGCCACCTAAACTCAAGAGTACATGATTAGAGAGACATATTAAAATAGTATAAAATTTTTAAAAAATATTTTAATTCTGAGCAAAATGGGCTTTCTTACTAACAACTCAGGAAGAAAAGAGAGATTTGATTTAGTCATACCAACAGTGATATATATATATATATATATATATATATATATATATATATATATATATATATATATATATATGAATGCACAGAAAATAAAGAACTTATTATTTGCAAGCTAAGATAAAAATTGTTTAACAAAAATTGTATTCATGGTACGGTGAGCAGAACAACAGAAAACAGTACTAGTCCATGATCTTGATAAACATATTAGCTTTCATTTGCTTATTTAAATCACAATGCAGACTTAGATAGAAGGATATTCTCAGTTAATGACAGTCATTAACGATGTGATTTCAAAATATCACAAATATTTGTATAATACAGATGTTAAGTGAAACTACAAAATAAGTCTTAGGAGGTTTTTTCTTTCATTTAGCCCCTTAATTTTTTTTTTTCTGAGGTAGGGTTTCGCTGTACCTCAGGCTGCCCTGGAATTCACTATGTAGTCCCAGACAGGCCTCAAACTCATGCTGGATTAAAGGCATACTCATTTAGCTTTCTCAAACAACAGGTTGACCTATTTGCTACTTTCTCCATTACCGTATAATTATTTGTAGTAGTGTGATAGCCCAGCCGAAAGAGCTGAAACACATCTAATGGCTCATTCCACATCAAGTCAGAGTGGGCACTCCAGGGCAGGCCATTCATTTTAAAGGTTCAAACCTTTATAGGTCTTTCATCATTTTTAGTTAAACAGTTTTTAATGAGTGTGTGGGTGCTACTTCTACAATTAATTCAGGGAGTAGACTTCAACATCTATAAATTCAGGCTCTAGTTCTTGTTCTGGAACCAATAGCCTCAGCCACTTCATTTCTCAATCACAAAAGCAGTTTTCAAAAGCTTCCAAAGCCTTCACTTTAAATCATTTATAGGCATAGATATTTGATTTCATATTATTTTATTGTACAAAAGTTTCTAAAAGGATACTTTTATTTCAAAATTTGAATAATTTCAAACAAAATAAAATTATTTAAAAATTAATATTTTAAAATAATTTCAAACAAAATAAAATTATTTTAAAAATTAATATTTTTTATTTATTTTCAAGCAGAGAGACAGAGAACACAGAGCCTCTGGCCACTGAAAATGAACCCAGGTACATGCACCACCTTGTGTATCTGGCTTTAAAATAGGCACTGGGGAATCAAACTCAGATTGTTAGGTTTTGTGGGCAAGTGCCTTAATCACTGAACCATCTCTCCAGTCCCCAAATAAAATTGCTCAAATACTGGAGTATATGTGTATTGTGGTGATGCCTACAGACCCATTCCTCAGGAGGCAGAGGGAGACTCATCTTGAGTTTGAGGTCACCCTGGGCTAAATAAATAGTAAGACTATGTGTCAAACACACACACACACACACACACACACACACACACCCCACTTCCACCACTTCTTTAACCTACCCCCCAAAAAATTATACACACACACGTGTGTGTGTATGTATGTGTGTGTGTGTGTGTATATATATATATATATATATATATATATTTATATATATATATAGTATGATCTCTTGAAATTAAGTTTAAGGAGTACATGGCCATAGCAGGTGGGTGCACAGGTGCCACACCAGCACATACACACAGCATTCACCACACATCCTATGCACCTATCCCCCCTCAAAAAATTAGAATGCCAGGAAGGATATATACACCAAACCCACTGAGGAGATGGGGCTAAAACCAGAGTCTTGTGGGCTTTTATTTTTAGCAAGCATTATACATATGTGTGTATGTATATATAAACATACATATCTTTCTCACTGTAATGCATACTATATAAACAATGATAGAATGAATGCATGCATTCGCCAACCAACTTAAAAAGCATCCTAATACAACTAGTAACATCTGTCCACGCTAACATTTTCTTCAATACTTAGATCTTTAGCTGGTAAATATTACCTTGAACTAATTTTTTTTCATTTTCTTAGTTTTTTAAAGACTTTTACCAAACAAATATTAGCCCCAGACAATATTTTTCTATAGATGCTCAAGCTTTAATAGTTCCAAAAAGATTATCTGAGTATTTCCATTAAATCGGTAATTGACAAAACATTTTATTTTTTTTTAATATTTTATTCATTTTCAAGCAGAGAGATACAGAGAGAGAGAGAGAGAGAGAGAGAGAATACCAGGGCCACCACCTTGTGGGTGTGGCTTATGTGGGACCTGGGGAATTGAACCCATGGCCTTAGGCACTAGAGGTAAGTGCCTTAACGGCTGAGCCATCTCTCCAGCCCAAAACATTTTATTTTTAATTTGGATGAGTAAAACATGTTTAGGCTTTAAGAAATTTCCGTAATTTTTACTAGATTTTGTAATTCCCGACAAGTAACAATCTTATGGAAACATGGATCTAAGGACGTCCCAGGGCTGGGATGGTGGCTTTGCACTCGAATGCTTGCTGAGTATGCATGAGGCCCTGGGTTCCTCCTCAGCTTGACTGACTGACTAACAGAAGGAGGTGGGAAATGCCAAAACCTTCTACAAGGGAAGAAATTTAACACACAAAGATTATACATACAGGCTTTCAAACACCCATGCTATTTACAAAGAATCACAGGCCAACTGCAATGCACAATGGAAATCTGTTTTTTTCTCCTTAGCTCTAGGTAAAATAATGATTCTCCTATGGTTGCAAAGATATTGTTTCATATCCCCCCCAGACTACTATAGCAATTTTGTGTAAAGAGGCAAAAGGATGCAGGGAAAAAAATAAAGCAACTTTAGCTGAAGCTCTGGAGTCAGAACTAGAGTAAGATGAGAACTGCAGAGAAAATAAAAACATGCTCTTCAGGCTGGAGGGATGGCTCAGCAGTTAAAGTGCTTGCCTGCCAAGCCTAACAACCTGGGTTCTATTCCCCAGTACCCACATAATGCACGGAGTTTGATTGCAGTGGCTCGTGGCCCTGGCACACCCATACTCTCTCCCATCCTCTCTCTCTCTCTCTCTCTGATTCTTGCTTGCAAATATACATGCTCTTCATTCCTCCCTTCACCCCTTCCGAGAGGGAAAGTTTAGGGGTGTAATGCAAAATTTCACAATGTGTGATTTCCAAATAAGTGTGAAAAAAAGTAAAACATAACAGTGTATATTGGCTCAAGAATTTCATCCATATAGTTGCTTATCACAAATCACAATGTGTGGCTAGATTATACCCAACAAGAGAAAATATTGATTGTATCATTGGTACTTAGAAATCACAGGCTCTAGTGTGCCAACTTAAAAAGCACAGGAAAGAAATGCCACTGGTTTCACAAGCCCAACAAAGCCATGAACATGTTGGACTGCTGGTAGTACTTCCAGTGACAGTGTAATTTAGATTTGGCCACAGTCAATGTCTGCTCTGCTCAATAGATTTTTTTTTCAATTAATTCGGATATAATAAGAATAAGCTAACCCTTTAAAGTTTAATATTATGAATTTTAAGATCTTTGCCTAGAAAAATTAATAGCATATAGTATTTTATTTAAATAACCTGAAACACAGGAATCTGTGATAAAACAAGGAAGGAATATGAAAAGATCAAGAGACAGTGTCTGGCAATAATAATAGTCCAGGGAAACAGCCTCTGCTTACCTTATGTAACAAGAATTCAACTATCAAATGAAGAGTAGTTAGGCTTACAGGAACTATTAAGTTCTGAGACTGTTTCCTATCTGTAGGTCTATTTTTGAGATACTAAGGAATAGTTACATAGCTCTTGCTAACTATATACGTCTTCATATAATTTTTTTCTTTGGTAAATCTACATACAGCATCTAGCCCAAAGTTACACTGACAAATGTAAACAAAATTATGCATAAACTTTAGATAATAAAGCACACTCTAAAAAGCATCAGGACTTTTAAAACTATGACAGTAAATATTAAGGGTGGTGTCATACAGGTCTGCATTAACATAATATGCCCTTTAGTAACTAAAGGGCATCTTTAACTTAATTCTCAGATGTAAATCCTTATTAAACTAAAACCTTTTAAAATCAGAACATGAACAATTCATCTCCTTGCCTTAAGTAAAACTACTTCAGACAGAAAAAATGTAACTTAAAAGCTCTTAAGACAATTTTGGCTAAGAAATGACATTATATAACTTTTCATCTGATTAATCAACACATCTCAACAGTCAAAGAGAAAACACGACAGCTTTTCACTTCATCTCAATCAGGTCTTACCTTTTTTCGACCCCAAAGTATGACATCTAAGGTCTCTCCTTATAAGTCACAAGCCAGGCACGAGGCTGAGCTGTGTGGTTTATTATCAATTAAGTATATCTTAACTGCAGTATGAATGTTCTTTCTGACTACTCTGGCAAGCACAAGCTGGGGTGAACAAACTCACCATAAGCTGCTTGACTGGAGCAGTCAAAGAAAGAAACCCAGTGAAAAGAGCACACTGGCTAGGTAGTTGTTTCATATTTGCTTTTCTCAATTTTATAAAGATTAGCGTGTGGTCAGGGCTGTACTTGGAAAAGAGAGGATTCTATTTATTTATTTATTTATTTTTATTTTTTGTTTTTTCAAGGCAGGGGCTCACTCTAGCCCAGGCTGACCTAGAATTCATTATGTAGTCAGTGCCAGGCTGGCCTTGAACTCATGACAATCTTCCTACCTCGCTGCCTCCCAAGTGCTTGGATTAAAGATACACCAACACACCAGGCCCATAGAGAGGATTCTCTTTTATCAAAACATTCTCATTATCCATCATTCTATCCATCTATCCATCTATCTATCTAACTTTCAGAGGAATGGGTACACCAGGACTTTTTGCCAATGCAAATGAATACCAGATACATGTGCCATTTTGTGCATCTGGCTTTTACATGGGTACTGGGAAATCAAATTTGTGTCACCAGGCTTTACAAGCAGGTGTCTTTAACCACTGAGCCATCTCACCAGCCCATGAGAGGATTTTATTTTTATTGTTTTTTAGTTTTTCAAGGTAGGGTCTCCCTCTAGCCCAGGTTGACCTGGATTCACTATGTAGTCTCACTCAGGGTGGCCTCAAAAATCACAGCGATCCTCCTACTTCTGTCTCCCAAACGCTAGGATTAAAGGTATGTGCCACCACACCCTGCTCTAGGTTTTTGTTGTTGTTGTTGTTCGTGAGAGGATTTTAAATGCAAACAATGACCTGTAATTTCTTTTGCTGACTGATGATAACTGAGAATGACTCTTAATTGTTGAAAACAGAGAAGTTCCACCAGCCATCAAATCAAATCTAGCACAGTTACTGGCAAAGAACGGGTACTCACATATTTGTTGAATAAATTAATGATTATTCAAAATAGAGATTGCCACTCTGGCATTTAATGCTTTCAAGATGTTTTCAATCAAAACTTAAAAATTATGCTGGGCTAAAACAATTAAACAATGGGTTATATGTTATATATATTTTCTTTAAAAAGAATCATCTTCTACAACCCTGGCATATCATAAACTATACAGCACCAGGGCAAATGTACGGTTTCATTTATGGTTTTCATTCTGGACAATGACTCTTTTAAAATGTGCTATTCTTCTACTCCTCATAAAGAAGTTCAACCTTGCTCTTGTATCAGTTATTGCTGCATAAAAAGTTATCACAGACCCCAGCAGCAGAAAAAAACAAGCATATCTGACAGATTCCAAGTTGAAAAGTTAGGAAAAACATAGCTGGTGGCAGTGCCTCAGGATTCTTTGAATTCTACCAGAAAGCTTTGAGTCTCTTGGGAATCTCACTGGGGCTCACTCAAAATACACCCACAAATGACTCCTGAACCAGAACAACCTGATCAAGGTTCTTGAGTTGCTGGAGGATCCTGCCTATAAAATGGCTGACTGGCATGGCTCTTGAACTGTCCACGTGGACATCTACAAAGAGAGGCTTAACCATGCTCATACTATGATGCTGGGGTATCCTGAAGAGCTAGTGATCTATGAGAGACAGAGCCAAAGACTGCAATGTCTTTATGATTTATCCTTAGAAGTCACACACTGTGTGACCCTGGTTAAGGTAACAGTTTGAAGTTAGTATCACACTCTCAATGGAGTGCAAAGACATTATACTTTCAAAAGGAAAAACGTTAAAGTTCCTTACTCTACCACATCATAGTATTAAAAGAAATAAAACAACAAAAACCAAGACAATAAACTTGCTGCAAAAATTTCTCTTTCTGAGGCTGGAGGGATGGTTCAGTAGTTAAAGGCACTTGCTTGCAAAGCCTGACAGCCAACGTTCAATTCCGAGTACCCACAAGAAGCCAGATGCACAGTGGTGAATGCGTTTGGAGTTTGTTTGCAGTGACCAAGAGGCCCTGGTGTGCCAATTCTCTCTCTTTCTCGTATCTCTCTGCTTGCAAATAAATAAATATTTTTTAAGTTTCTCTTATTGGGGCTGAAGGGATGAGATGGTTCAGCAGTTAAGGCACTTGCCTACAGAGCTTAATGAACTGGGTTTGATTCCTCAGTACCCACATAAAGTCAGATGCACAAAGTGGCACATGCATCTGGAGTTCATTTGCAGTGGCTGGAGGCCCTGGCATGCCCACTCTCTATCAATGACTGTGCTTGCAAATGAACAAAAATATTTTTTAAAAAATTTTCTCTTATTGAAATTACATTTGAATAAAAGCCTAGCCTGGTATGGAGGGACCTGCCTGAGTCCTAGCACTTGGGAGGCTGAGGCACTACAAGGCAACCAGGGATATCTAGAAGATACTGTCTTAAACACATGAAAAAAAAAAAGGCTAAGTCACACATATTTTAGTGCCTAATAAAACAGATATAAACAACTCCTAATGGGCAGAGGAGAGTTATACACTGTTGGACAGAGGCACTGGGAGAAACTGCTAGCCAAGAAGCCAGGAACAGAACAAGTCCTCTTACTGCTTTTGCTCCGCAGTATCTTTCTCTCCCAACCTTTTCCTCCCCGATTCTAACTTTTTACCAAACATGTTATCCTTTTGCTTTTCTTTTTTCTTCTCTACCCCAGCCCTGAATGTGTGGTTCTAGTAGTGAACATGATTAGAAAAGACAATGACTTCTGCAAACATCAGCTGATGACTTACAAATATCGATCTGCTGTACCAATTTCTCCTTCTCGTTGTATACAGATATAGGTGAAACCAAATCTGACAATCGTCAGAATGAATAACCATTAAGGTGCAAAAGCTGACCTTTCATCATTGAATTTAAAACCTGGCAAGGTGGCACACACCTTTAACCTCAGTACCTAGGAGGATCACTGAGAGTTCGAGGCCACCTTGAGACTACATAATGAATTCCAGGTCAACTTGGTCTAGAGCCACACCCTACCTATCTCAAAAAAAAAAAAAAAAAAAAAAAGTAAAAATTGTGGGTTGTGGTGGCACACGCCTTTAGTCCCAGCATTGGGGAGGCAGAAGTAGGTTCAAGGCCACCCTGAGGAGATGACATAGTAAATTCCAGGTCAGCCTGGGCTAGAGTGAGACCCTACCTTGAAAAACAAAAAGAAGAAAAAAAGACTGAATTTGAACCAAATTTACTTTCATTGTAAGGAAATGTTCGGAATATGTTTCCAAGATCAGTTCTATGTTTCAACAACCAACACCACCACAAACCAGAAGCATGGAAAACACTCAACTAGAGAATGTATCCACATCTGCATTCAGTTACACATTCCTACACCTAGTGTCTGAGCGCTGTGCTTTTAATAAACATTCTTACACAGACAGGAGCTCTCAAATACACACATCATGAACTGAGGACCATTCAGGGACACAGAAAATATCACTAGGTATTTAAACAATTGGTTATAGTATAAAAACACTATTCAACATCTATGTATTTATGTGTACCCAAAATATCAAATATTATCTTTTAAAATATGTTTCAAAGTTGTCACAGATGGTGGCACACTTACATTTTCTTGTTAAACATTGCTATATATCTCAAATTTTATAAAATAAATGTTACATTCTGATTTTGAAAGTACTTATAATTTGCCGTACGTTTAGGCGACATCTATTTTTAAAATAGTATGAATACTGAGCTGGGCATGGTGGCACACACCTTTAATCCCAGCACTCAGCAGGCAGAGGTAGGAGGATTGCTGAGAGCTTGAGGCTACCCTGAGACTACATAGTGAATTCCAGGTCCACCAGGCCTAGAGCAAGACCTTACCTCTCAAAAAAAACCAACAAACAACAACAACAAAAAAAGCATAAATATATAAAATAATTTGGGGTCTTTCACTGTTGATTGTAACAAACATTTTCAAAGAGTATTTTAAAAAGCCATATAGAGCAGAGCTCCACAATATAAAGGTAATCAGCAAAAATAGGAAACATTTTTGCTGAGTGATAAAGATAGTATCACACAATTTTTGTTTTCATTGTTAAATGTATCACAAGCATGTTTGCAAAAAGAATGAAACGTTTAATGGTGGCATAAGACTTACTTTTCCCAACCATTCCTGTTACCCAATTGCTTACTATTTAGATAGTTCCATGTTCTTATTATATGTATTCAGACACATAAAATCAAACCGCGTAGGACTAGTCTTGTGTAGGTCTATACATTACTGCAAATGGAATCAGTACATCAAGAGGCATGCATTGTTTCTGCTTTTAATGCTTTCTAATGCATATCAACAAACTGCTTTGTTGAATGCGCCAATTAAAAATTCCCTGCAGTCGTGCAATAAACCTGTTGACCTCACAGAGAAAGCATGGGAAAGTAGCATTTTTAAAACCACCTTTGGTCATGTGGTACTATCTGCAGCAAGTGAAAACCAGAGGTGTTCACATGCTCACCAGCAATTTGCAATTCTTGGTCTATAAATTCTTTCTTGCCTACTTTTTCTTGCTGGAGGGTAGATAGGTTGCTGCGATTATTAATTTTACGTGTCAATTTGGCGAAGTTACACGGGGTGCCCAGCTGTTTGGTCACACACCAATTTAGAAGTCATGGAGTTATGTTTTAGGCAATCAGGAGGCACTGAGTGAACGAGATAACCCTCCTTTTGTGTGACCTCATCCAAACAGCTGAGAGAGAGAGAGAGAGAGAGAGAGAGAGAGAGAGAGAGAGAGAGGGGACTAAGACCTGCGTGGACATTCAATTCACTGTGATACGAACTTTCACAAACTTTTAGCATGCGTGCACACATGCCTGTCCACCCTGAAGACTTTAGACTGTCCATCCCCGTAATTCTGTGAGCAAATTCCTTAAAAAAACAAAATGAAACAAATGTCTTTATATATTAGTTCTGTTTCTCTGGGAAAATACGGTGCCATTGAAATTTTCTTATTAATTTGCAAGTTATTTATTATAAAATTTTGTTATAAAAATCTAATGGCTTCTTTCATACCCTGAATGCTGTCAAGCTAAACTACTTACTTGTAAATCATCTTCTGCTCCTTCAGCTTCATTTGCCGATGCTGGGCACCCTAAGAAAGCAGATCACAATTCATTAGACATCTGTGAGGCTTGACGGAAAAATAGCCCCAAAAGATTCATGGGTTTGAACACTTAACCCCCAGTTGGTGGTGCTGTTCAGGAAGGTTGTGGAACCCTTAGGACATGGCATCTTGTTGGAGGAAGGGTTTTTTGTCACTGGGGTCAGGCCTTGGGTTTTCCAGCCTGCCCATGTGCTGCTCTCTCCCTGCTGACTGTCACAGCTTCCTGCTTTTACCACGCTTCCTGTACCAGGGCCCCTACCCTCTAGCACTGTAAGCCAAATTAAACTCTTTCCTTCCACAAGCTACTTCTGACTCTAGTATGCTGTCCGGCCATGAGAAAGCACTTGGTATAGCATCAGATTTTCACCTTAAATTTTAAGTACCAAAGGCTACTTTGATCAGGCCATTATGATACTTAGGAAGGTTGAGCAGATAGTCAAGCACCCGTCACTTATACTGGTTCTATAGGTGAATGTCCACTTTCCCCAACTGCTCAAATGCTAAGCAGATTACGTGTGTGACATTCCTCTGGCTTATTAAGTGATGTCCAGAACCGGGGTTTTTAGTTGCATTGATTGAGTCTTAATCTACAAAGGGCAGTCAACAACCAACTGACTGACCTTTGCCATGTGGAAGTTCTCATGACACCATGAGTGCCTTTAGTTAATGACTGGCACAGAAAAGGCTCGAGGTGAGAAGTTGTCCTGCCTATAAAGCGGCTTAATATGTATTTGCAAGCAGAGATAAGAGACACAGGAAGAATAGGCTTGTCAAGGCCTCCAGCTGTGGCAAACAAACTCCAGATGAATGCGCCACTTTGTGCATCTGGCTTTACATGGGTACTGGGGAATTGAACCTGGGTCGTTAGGCTCTTCAGGCTTGTCTTAACTGCTGAGCCATCTCTCCAGCCCTAAAATGGCTCGTTCTTATGGGCATAAAACACTAAGTATGCTAAAAGCATAGAGTACAGTTGATAAGAACGCTATCCAATGCTCAAAATGCCATGGAAATAAGCAGGCTGAGCACCATACTGTACTCAAGTCAACCTGGCTAAGAGTTTATAAATTTTTCTCTAAAAATAACTTCTTAAAAGATTGTGGGCCGGGCCTTTATTTCCAGCACTCGGGAGGCAGAGATTCAGTTTTGTCATAGAAAGTGACTTTTTTCCCCTTGTTATTTAGAAAAAGAAACTTATTCTCCTTTATGGATGGATGTGGGTTTCAATGTGTTATCATTTTGTTTAAATAAACACAAGCCAGTCATATGAAAATAAATTCTTCACTCAAAATCTGCACACTCTGAAATTAATAATCTTAACAGACCGGCAAGATATTCAAAGACACGGATGGTCTCTGCTCATGAAGAGTTTTGTCTGAGCACCTAGAATCTACTGAGAAGAGCTAGCACAGGTGGAGTGCCTTGCTGAGGTTTGGTCAGTTAACCTAGGACTCACTCCTCTTTTTCACCTGTTCTTTAGTAGCACCTGTCTTATCTCCAAGATTATGGATAAAGTTTAGGCTGGGATTTGAGAAATAAAACCAGAAAACACACTGCACCACTTGATCTTTGCTTACTGTGTACCTTCAAAATCTTGTCATGTAACAGAAACGCTGACTTGCTTAAAGGGCAAAATCTACTTTTAGTCAATGTTTAGGAGAGAAACAATACAATGAATATACAAAACAATCAACAAAAGCTACCTTGAGAAATATCCTCTATAGCTCTCCGAATGCCTCGATCAAAAGCCCTAGCATCGGCGGGACTCTGGAAGGTAAGGCCAAACTTCCTGTCATCAATCCTCCAGTGGTGAAATGTGGGGGTGACCTTATTATAAATGAGGTCCTTTTTAAGCATACATTCCAAAACCACCTGCCAAAAGTCAAATGCCAAAGTTAATATACATATATGAAAAATGCATCTAAGGTAACTTACATACAAGCTGAGGTCTTTATATAATAGAAACAAAATTTTAAATTGAGGTCTTGAAGTTAATTTTGAAGTTACCTCAAGAAAGAGACTAAGGGGATCAAAATGACCACACAAGGTGTAAACAGAACACTTATCATACTATCACCTTAAAGAATACACACTCCTACTGCGTACAAGATTTCCAGAAGAATGTATCTTTAATGATTTCTGGGAAGGGCCTGGGATAAATGTAACAGGACTGGTAGCTGAAATTTGACTTTTTAAAATCATTTTCCTTATAGTTCTGGGGATCAGCCTAGGGCTTCGTGCATGCTAGGGAACACCTGCTCTTATCACCGAACTACAGCCCAGCCATCCCTTTCCTGGATTTCTTACGATACTCCTTCGCATTTGAGGATTTCAGGGTGACGGCAGCAAATCCAACACCTGCTCTGGCACTTTCTCATAATATACATTAACTAGCTATCCTGGGCAAACACCAATTTATTCCAACACAGGCCTAAAACATACATGTACCAATTTTTTTTCCTCCTTGCCTGTTGGGAGTGTAGAAAATATATACTTTATAGCAAATTTTTGTTTTGTTGAGGGAAGATTGTGTTAAGAGCAATTCCTAGAAACATTTCTTTCTTTATCAACAAGAACTAATTTAATAGATTTAATTAGTTTTCAGAAGCTTTTAATTTTTTAAACCATTATTAATACATATACTTTGTTTTGGTTAAGCCTCCCCTGGCCCCTGCTTTTACCTTCTTATTCTTGATCTTCCCCTTTGCTTTTCATATACATCCCTTTAGAGCTGCAGCATTCTCTACCCTTCTCTCTTGAATCCTCATTTTCCCCCTCTAATGGGCTCTGTTCTTGTTTCAAAACCTCCCCCGCGTTCTCTCTCTCACACACATAGACACACAGAATTCTAAGCTAGGATGCACATTTAAGAGACAATATGCACTGTTGTCTTTCTGAGCTTGAGTTACCTTAGTTAACATATTAATTTTCAGGTCCAAAAACAGCTTAAGGAAGGATTTATTTTAGCTTATGATTAAGTCCAGTGGGGAGGGGGGCAGGATAAGCCTGGAGGCAGGAGCATGAGGCAGCTGGCCATACTTTGTCCAGTCAGGAAGCAAAAGGAGATGAAATCCTGGTGCTTCTCCAATGGGATGGTCCTGCCCACATGCAAGGTTAATACTAAGCCTCTCTATAAACACCGCTAAGGAATCATCCCAGAGATGTGTCTCCCCGCTGACTCCAAATCTAGCCAGGCTGACAAAGGTGAAGCATCACAGGTGATTAATGAGATGAATTTTTAAAATATTTTTATTTACTTGTACATGTGTGTGCATGTGCGGATATACCATCGCCTAATGTCACCGCAAATGAATGCCAGATACATGCATCACATTTTGTATCTGGCTGTATGAGGGTGTTGGAGAATTGACCCCAGGTCAACAAGCTTTGCAATCAAGCACCTTTAACCACTGAGCCATCTCCCCAGCACTGAGAGAATGGATATTTTTAAGGTAAAGTATCCAAAATAAAAGTATTAAGCTATGAAAATTAGAGTGGACAGAAACCTAACACTTCAGAAAATGAAGAAAGACTGAACACAAAATTTTGTACAGGAATTATGTTTGTGGGTTTTTCACCCAAGATCAGCTGGGTTCCATCCCTTCTGCACCACTTCTTGTCCAGAGAAGAATTAACATGAGTTCCTCCAACAGTTAAATGTCAATGAGTGCTGGTAGTGATGGTGATGTTGGCACATAAGGGGGGAAGGTCCTGATCCATGAGGAGAGCCCGAAAGATCAATATAGGTGTTTGACGTTAAAGAGTTTATGTGACTAAATTCTAAAGAGTTTAACTTAACAGATTCTAAAAATGCTTAATCTCCATCATTTTTTCTTTATATGAGAGAAACGACAATATAAGAATTTATTGTGGTTAGGGGGACAACGACCACAGTTAACTTCAAATATATTGTTGTTCACCACAGCCCTTAAAAAAGACCAAGTCCAAAAAATATATAAGTGCATTTGTTTTTCACCAATGACATGTAATATTTTGAGAATAAAACTTAAACAAATAGGTGATTTATTACAGTGGCTCCTCGTATATAATTAAATGTTTACAAATAGTACTTTCTAAGAAGGAGTATGGTTGGTAACTAAACAAAAAATTTTACCGGTAACATTCTCAAATACCTTTGAGTTTAAATTACTTTAATTTTGACATAAAAATATCAAATTTTTAAGTAAATGACTCAAAATAAATGACTTGATAGCAAATGATAATCATAACTTCCAGTAACTGTCTCACACTATGAACCTGTTAAGAAATATGGAACCACATTATTATGACAATTATTTTACTAATTACCTATGAATAAAATTTGTGGGGCTGGGAAAATAGCTCAGTGGCCAAAGCACTTCCTACACAAGTGTGAAGAACCAAGCTGGATCCCCAGCACCCGCTTAAATGCTAACTGTGATAGTTGGAATGAATGTGAATGTGTGTCCCCCATAGCCTGAGGTAATCTGACTGAGTAATCTGAGTGTCCAGTAGGCCCTGCTAGAGGAGGTGTCCCTGGGGGCAGATCATGGAGTCCAGCCCTAAGGTGTTAGAGCAGTTAGAGCTCTGGTGGCTGGTGTTTGCTGGCCGTTATGGCGATATCTCTCTGCTATGATCTATGAAAGTGAGTCAGCTTCTTCTCCTGGATGGTGCTTCCCCTGGATTTTGTAAGACTGAAATAAACCCTTTCCTCCCATAAGCTGTTTTTGGTTGGGTGTTTGTCTAGCAATGAGAATCAAACTGCAACACTGGTTTTAGTGACGTGAACCTGTAATCCTAGAGCTTGGGAGGCAGAGACAGGTGGATCTAAGAGATTTACATGAAATAAATGCATGAAAAAGCCTTCAAAATAAGTGGAATATTTGACTTAATAACTTGCTCACAACATAAAACTTATCTCGACAAAAGAATATGACTATGTTCTCTAAAAATAATACACACATCAAGAGTAAAGTTAGTTTAAAATGACTTATTCTTAGAAAACATTTTTCCCTACCTTCTAAATGCCAATGAACCAAGGAAATCGGCAAGACAATCAGCCCTTAGAATCTATAAGGAGATAGCTACATATACAAATATAGGCTGGTGGTAACAGACAGGGAGGTGGCCCACGTGTTTAGCAGGTGTGATGTCAGATTAGGGAGGAGGAAGTTTTAAAACTGAATTTGTATCATAAAAATCTTAAGAGTAGAAAAGAAAATCTGAATGCAAAAGAGCCACTGCCACACTTACAATGTTCAAAATGAGTAATATAAACCCCAAAAGAATGAGAGCAACCATCACCATTTGCTTTCTTGGCAAGTTGCTGGCAATACACAGTTTCAGTCACAAAGAGTCAATAACCAGTGCATCACAAGCATTTGTTAACAGGCCAAACAGAACCATTTCATGCTGATCTCTGTGGCCTTTTGATATGATCCCATCTTTTTGTGTGAACGTGTCTCTATCCTAGAGGGGATACAGCTCAGTAACCAAACACTTGTGGAGCATATATGAGGCCCTGGGTTTAATTCCTAGCAAATATATTAAAATATATCTATGTTCCCCAAGGGAAGGAAGGGGACAAAAAGACAAAAGGGGCAAACCTCACGGTTCATCAAGATAACAGAATACATTATTAATACATAATTAATTTCCCTTTACATATAATATACATGCAGTAACCCAAAGTTAAAACACAAGAGCATCTCGAATTGCTCTAAAGAAAATGTAGCACATACATATGTTTACATATAAAATGAAACATACTCAGTTCTGTGTGCAAAAAGAAAAAAATGACAAAATGCTACTGAAAGAATCTAAACACAGATGTTAAGAGTCATCTTCGGTACAATTCCCGAGAATCCCAGAAAGGGCTCTTGCAGAGACAAGAGTATTGTTAAAAATTCATACAGGAGGGAAAAGGCCCTAGGAGACTTCAACAGTTTTGAAAAAGTAAATGAGAGGAATCACTCAGTATTAGGGCTTCTTAGATAGTAATAAAACTAGTCACATAATGTGTGGTAGGTAAGGGCAGAAGGACTGATAAAGGGAACTAAAGAGAACCTTTATAAATGTGCTCCACTCATAAAAGCATAGTCCACGAGGGCTGGAGATGGCTCAGCAGTTAAGGCACATGCCTGCTGAGCCCATGAAAAGAAAAACTGATAAGCTGATCCAATTGTAAAGCTCTGTTCTGCAGAAGACCCTGCTAGAGAGGATGCAAAGGCAAGCTTTCGTCTGGGAGAAAAAACATTTGCACGCATGTATTCCCTTAAATGACGTGTATTTACAATACAGAGCAAACACTCAGATCTCAATAGTCAGAAACCGAAGTATTCAACGAGAAACCAGGCAGAAGACCAGGATGGGTAGCTCATAAAAGAAGGTACAAGTAATTAGATGAAAAGATAGTTAATAAAGCTGTTAGGGAAATGTAAATTAAACCAGCCATGAATGTTGTACTAGATACCTCTCCTCAGGCTTACTACAATTAAAAAAAAAATCAAAAACAGGAGGCTGGGGACTGGGTAAAATGCCTGCATACAGGTGTGAGACCTGAGAGCCCATCACCAGGACACATATACAATGTTGGACATGGTGGTGCATGTCTGTAATCCGAGTGTTTGGAAGGTGGAGACAAGCTGATCTCTGCATCCTGCTGGCCAGTTAGACTAGCTCTGGGCTCAATGAAATGGGCTCTGTCTCCAGAAAACAAGGTGGGGAGCAAGAGAAAGAAACCTGGTGCTAACTTCTGGCCTCCACACACACGTGTACACACACAAGTACTGGGTCACACATACACACTTACACCACACACCAAAGTGAGCTCATGAAATGCTGGCAAGATGCTGAGAACACTCGTGACAATACAAAATGGCCTGGCCACTCTGACCTACAGTTTGGCAGTTGCTTTTGGCAGCCAACAGCTACTGACATATAGCACTTATCCTAGAGAGCCAAGTTCATGTTCACAGTCAGCAGCATACAGCAAATCCTGTTTGACTGCTCACAGTAGCCCATCTGCAGAATAGCCAGAACTAGAAACAGCCTAGACACCTTCCATCAATCAATGATTTAATTTAGAAATGAGTACATAATACAAGACACATCACACAATACTAGCTAAAGGTAAAAAGAGCGAACCCACAGTGAAATGCACTAAATGCAAAAAAAAAAAAAACCCTTAAAGGTTGCATATTTATCATTGCACTTTAAAAGCATTTTGGAAATGAGAGAATTATAGCAATAATCCAGGGAGCAGAGCAGTGGGTACCAGGCTAAGGGGGTAAATGTGGTTATAAAACGCCAACAGTCATTCAACTGCTCGTTATCTTGCCTCTGAAGAATTGGTAGATGTGACCAAACTGTATAGATCTAAAGATGTCCAAAAGTGGGAATATAACAAGAAATCTGATGATTGTAGTCAGAATCAGTATGAATATCCTAGTTATATAATAAATTCTAAAATTATTTCAATAAAATTAACAACATCTGTAGAACATTTCCTAAACCAAGTTTCATAAAAACTGTTATCAAATTCTGGTAGCAGGTGGGAACTACAAAGGCAGCACCATTCATGACAGAGGATATCTCAAAGTAATGGCCAGCATCATACTGGGATTAAGATACTAAAAACTCCCTGGGGCTGCTGGCTAGCTAGTCTAGCTAGTCTAGCTGACCTGGTTCCAGGTTCATGAAATCCTGTCTTAAACACCAAGGGGAAAGTGATTGGGGAAGACACCTGATGTCAACCTCTGGTCTCCACATGCGAATGTAAACATGACCATAATAAACACACATACTCACATGCCAAAAATTTTTAACAAAGAAAACGAAAATAGAGATCAATTCCAGGAAGGGCTTTGAACTCTCAGGAAGAGGACTGGGGAGCTGGCTCAGTAGTTCAAGAGCTTGTTTGCAAGTATTAAATCAGACCACACAGGCAGAGTCCACATTCCAGTGGCTTTGTGAAGAGAGGAGCCACAGGAAATAGTCTGCAGTTCAGCAAGAGCCCCTGTCAGAACAGAGCTGAGCAGCTCTTGCTGTGTGCCTGTGCTGAGGCGAGGTTCTTGCAGCTAAAGTCATCTCATCACTATGATGGCAGCCTGAGCATATATACACAGCCAAATCCCACACACAGACATGCTCTCCAATAACAGACACAGTAATGTCAACTAACCAATCAACTATAAAGCATGGGCATCCAATTATAACGTAGCGTCTAAGAAGAGCAGTAAAGGAGAAAGCTAGTAAGTAACACCAGTAATTTCAGGTCAACGAATGTAGACTTCAGCAATTAGGGAGGTCATCATGGTTAATGGCTGGGACCGGGGTGTAGCTCAGTGGCAGAGCACTTGTCTAATATATGTGTGACTCTGGGCTCAATCCCCACCACCACAAATACAGAAGCATCCTAGTTTCCCGGCAACCAGAACATAAAAAAGAATGGATGCATGCAAGCCGGGCTGGGCATGGTGGTGCATGCCTTTAATCCTAGCACTTGGGAGGCAGAGGTAGGAGGATCACTGTGAGTTCAAGGCCACCCTGAGACTACATAGTGAATTCCAGGTCAGCCTGGGCTAGAGACCCTACCTTGAAAAAACAAACAAACAAACAAACAAACAAACAAACAAACAAACAACCAACAACAAAAGAATGGATGCATTATGAAAACTATGCATCTCTATCGGTACAAGAACAGAGAGGAAGACAAGGTACACAGATGAGCCTGACAAGCAAATTACAAATGAGCACTATATCTAAACCATGAGTAACTTGGAAATGACTGAAGGCCTTTCCTTGAGAAAAACTGGCAGTTAGATAAAGGCCAGGAAGCTGAGTCCCAGCAGTGGGGTCGTATTAACAGGAGACATGATCGCCTGTGGGGCATTAGAGGGAGCACCCCAAGGAGTATTGGACCCAAGCTGCAGAAAGCTCATCGTGGCGAACACAGAAGCTACACAAACCTGGATGATGAAAAAACTTAGGAGGCTTACAGACTATATACTGAGGGATGGAAAAGGTGATCTAAAATTAAGAATAAAGACTCAGCTGAAGAGGTGGAAGAATCACTGGTAATATCTAAGATTATGGCTATTGTCGATGTATCTATTTTGATACCATTTACTATCTAAAACAATCTGACATTTTATTTAGCACTGTACAAGTACTGAGTATAAATACATTTTAAGAATATTCAAGATTTGGAAACCTGAACGTATAAGCTAAAATATAAGGTGCTGCTTACAAACACCAATGTTACCACCTTTTTAGCACAGCAGTCTTGTCTTGACTATTCTGAATAATCAACCTCTGCACAAAACACCCCCTTACACTACTTACTCCCCTTTTGCTTCCCTCTTCCCTGCACTGTCTAGCACATTATTTACTAGGCTTATTTACCACAACATTTATTTATTCCTCACTAGAATGTCTGTTCCCTTGAGACACAAGATTTCCATCTGTGTTCACTTACAGAAGCCTAGTGTCTGTATATTTATTATATATTTGACAGGAATACTGACCTTAAACAAGAAGTATTAAAAGGGCATCTGAGTCAGCAAAGTTCCTTTACAGAAAGGTAAAATCTCACTAACTTCTTGTGTACTGAAATATGAGTAATCCATGAGGTGGTGAAAATTAAAGGAAACTAATAGGAATCGATACTAATGAAAAGACACGAAGCCAGAGGAATCTAGTGAAGGCAGGAGAAAGCTGAAGCCCAGGAAAGGAACGTCGGCAGGCAGCTACAGAATCCCCCGATCAGCAGCGCTGCTATTAACAGACCAGAGACCTGGCTGCCGGAATGAACACCCGAAGGTCCAGGTGACAACGAAAGGCAGCTACGAAGGAGGAGGTGGCTCAGAGGTGAAGTTAGTCATGGGAAGCGACTGTGAAGGTCGGAGACAAAAGTGCAAGTCATAGGATGGTGCTCTGAACGGTCCAGCAACGAGGGGACTTCGTGTGGGCAGCGGGAAGCCCTGCATTAAGGAGCGGCCGTATCACTGCTCCATCTCTACCACCACCACCCTTTCCTGTCTACGCCAGTCAGAAGAGCAGCACCCTAAGAAGGCGGTCGTTAAAGCTTGTGAAGGCAACTCTTACAAAGCTGATCTCACAGCAGACTTTAGGATTTCCCATGACAGCAAATGTCATCTTAAACAAGGTTGCTGTTTTATAACTGCTTATCCTCTTCTAGAAAATAGATATTCTACTTCTGTTTCAGGCTCCAATAACTGGCAAGAAGCTCCCCCCCCCATTTTTAAAAAGTGTTCCTTTTATATAGAACAACTACTTTAAAGGCACTCTAGACTTACAAACATTTTTTATCTATAACATAATTACTTATTAATTTTAAAAACAATTCCTTAATATCTTTACCAACTTCTTAAACTAGAAATGTTTTTCCTTTTTCTACCTATAAATTTCCTCTATCACCCCAAGCTTACATGGCAGCTAATTTATAACCTTACCTATTCTTACTGTTGTTTCTACAGAGTACATTAATTCAGTGGTTTTAAAGAAAGTCTTACTGTATCTTTCTATGCCGGCTGTAAAACCTCTGGAAAATATAAGACTTATTTTCAGTACAAGTAATGATAAAACAAAAGGCCAGAAAGTGATTTACTAAAGTACTGCTTCCCTCGTCATTAATGAAATCTTTCTTCTTCACTTGGATGCTAGTATTCTGACTTGTAAACATCCTTTAAAATATCTTGCAGGAGCAGGGGAGATAGTTCATTGGTCAAACGCACTTGCTTACAAAGCCTGCCAGCCTGGGTTCAACTCCCCAGCATTCATATAAAGCTGGATGCAAAAAGTGTTGCATGCATGGGTTTATTTAGCAGTAGCAAGAAACCCTGGCATGCCTATCCACATACTACACATGCGTGTAAATAAATTTAAAAATCTAGTATGTTTTATTAGCCAGCAAGTCACCACAGGCACCCCTTTCTATTATTCCCTATTAATTCATAAAGGGTACAAGTTCTCTCATGGAGTCAGAGGGGCAAGAATTTCTATAATTCCTCTACTGTGGGGGACCAAGTTGGCATAGGGCAGTTTTGTGTGTCATAGATGCATGTGTTCCATGGCTCATGTGTGGAGGTCAGAGGACAACCTCAGGGTGTTCATGCTCTCCTTCCGCCTGGAGACAAGGCTTCTTTGAACTGATTTAGCCACGGCAGGTGTCAGTCTAGCTGGCCTGTAGATTTTCCTGGCTTTGCTTTCCATTTGCCTTAGGTGGGTGCACTGGGAGAAAACGGATGTGCCACTTTGTGTCAGGCTTTATGTGGGTGCTGGAGACATTAAATTTGGGTTGGCAGGCTTGAAAGCAAGCATCTTTAACTGCTAAGTCATCTCCATAGACCCTGAGATAGTTTTTAATCAACTATCTTTTGCATAATTATTACATTAGGAAAACTACTAAAATGTACTGTTCATTCACTGAGAAATTTTTTAATTTAGAAAGAAACAGATTTGTGGCTGCAAAGTACTTCTTTTTTAAAATAAAAAATCAAGAGCCCCAAACGCAGAAAAAAAACCTAATCAATATAAACACCTATGGAAATGCACATTTTGGCCACAGGAAACCAATTATTTATCTCAATGTCACTGTCTGATCTCTCTTGAGACTATACAGCACTTTGACATTCTCAATAAAATCCATCTCTGTCCTCTTCAATCATAAGCCCCTAAAACCTAAAGTGCTTTATTTTAGTTAATCTCTGTAAGAAACAGCAACTTCTCCTTCAGGTCTACATTTGATGTTATTCCGGCTTCACAAGCAGAAAGGGAAAAGAAATGGTTGGGTAAAAGGAGATTTGATTCCTGGTCAGTGCTTCTAACGAACACCTTGTGTTCTAGTGAAGACCCTGTGTGGTGGTCCTGCACCCTAGGACGAGGTTCTCCTACCTCCCTCATGCCCGATCATATAATTTTTCTAAGACTGTGTTCTTTCTGAATCCCAGGTTTAATTTTAGCAGGTGTATGGGAAAGCTACTCCCTGGACCCTCACTAAGTAAATCATCAATCTGAGCTCTCTGACAAGCCTAATTTCACGTTATACAGCTTTGGTTCCTTAACCCACCCCACTAATATATCCGACATTTTGTTTGACACCTGGGTCTTCCTTTCCTGGTGGAGCTTTGTCCCTAGTGAACTTTCTTCCAACTCTTAAGTCCATACCTGACTGCATTCTTCTGTGCTTTCATCTTTACTGTTAAAAATATTTTACAAAAAACATCTTAGTTTATCACTCTTTACCCAATTTCTAAAATCTACAATCTTCCCAACAAAATTCTCAATTATCAAATTAGAAACATTATACTCTTAAGACAAGCTTTCTTAATGTGCTTTCTTAGATGTTTCCAAGCTTAAAAAAAAGACATTAGCAGGCTTCCGGTTCAAGATGGCTGACTAGCAGACACGCCACGTCCCTCAGGAAACAAGGGTCAGGGTTTTCAGCAGGGATCCAGGTCGTGGACATAAACTGCAGTCACGCTCTGAGCCGCAGACACCTCCCAGCACAGGATTCTCACCAGTGGAAGCTTCCATCGAGGACCGCGCCCGCGCCCGCGCTCGCCAGAGGCAGATGCAGCGAGAGAGCTGGGGCCCATCTAACCCTACCAACCGACCCGTAGGCCGATAGCTGAGATTCTGGCAAGAGAGGACCCACCACAGTCATATCGTGGAGGATCCAAATGGAACCCCGCAGAGAATGACGTGATGAACAAGGGGCCCACAGCCACAGCCATTAAATCAACACAGGATAAGCCAGTGAGACAGAAACCAACGATTTCGACACGAAGACCCCTAAGATCACAACCTTAAAGCAGCCTTAATAGTCATCCACCACGACTCAGGGAACTATGCGGAAGAGGGGGCGGAAAGATTGTAAGAGCCGTGGTGGATGAGATTATCCAGAGGCATGGCCAGGAGAACCTGGCTGAATACTAGGCTATCCATGGTCCCCTGTCACAAGGACTGATCCAGAC
>PVHP010013368.1:0-40098 GCA_004024765.1 Zapus hudsonius | reverse complement strand
CTATTTGTATTTTCAGAAGAAAGTGAGAGAGCCATTGTCAACCCAATTCTACCAACAACTCATGGGATAATGACTGACATCCTGGCAAGAGATGAACCACCCCTGGCCTATCACATAGGCCCCAAATGAAACCTATGAGAAAGTGGTGTGATAAACAAGAGACCTATCATCACAGCAAGTCAGATAACCCAGGATAGGTCACGGATACAGACACCAACAATATCCAACACAACCCAAAGCAGAAGTTCAGAGACACTTAAGACCTCAACAATAAAGCAGACTTAATAACTCACCCACCATGACTCAGGGAACTGAGCAGAAGAGGGGGCGGAAAGATTGTAAGAGCCATGGTGGAGGAGAATATCTAGAGACATGGCCCCCCTCATTAATAACATACAAAGCGGGGGTGGGGAACTGGCTACCTCTTGTATGTACAATTCATAACCCCCTATTCCATGGACTGATCCAGTATACCCAACGAGGAGGATCCCCAGTGGATTGGGGACAGGGAGGAGGGAAATGGGGTACTATCATAAGATTTGCTCATACAATGTACCTAATTATGGATAATAAACATATCAATAAAAAGATTTTCTTTTAAATGGCAGAACTTTTATTTGACAGGATGCCATTGATTTCATTTAAGAAGGTATATTGATTCGACATCATTATTTTTACCACCATGATATTTGATTTAGTTTACTGCTGTCCTACAAATTTATATGTTACTCATGTGATTGGGTTAGAATCACCTCAATAAAATTCTAAAATTAAGTAGATAAACATAAGATTTTCTTTTAAGTATTATTTTGAAAATTTTTGTTTCCCCATTTTCCTTATTGTCATTAGGAAGATAGCTCATATCAGTAGTAATTCAATTAGATTTGGTTATTTATTGAAATATCCAGTAACTTAGGAATTATGAACTGCAAAGTGAGCAGGACTTCCTGTATAGAAGTGGCATGCTGGTCCTGGGGCCTCTCCAGCATCCTTGCCACCAGGCCTTGTTGTAAACACCTCTTCTTGTTGACAGCCCGACTTTCCACCCACTGGCCACATCCTGAGGTGACTTGTCACTATCCCTGTGAACAGGGTGTTGTCATGTGACTTGATTTGCCCAAGGAAATACAAGAGGAAGTGAAGTAAGGGTTTGTTTCTGGGCTCAGCATGAGAGAACTCTGTATGATTGACATGTTCCTATTCTCAATTTGACCAGAGAGGTTTCCAATGCTGGAGCTGCTGACAGCGTGGTTCCCAGGTGAGGGTGCCATGGAGGAGCCTGTAGTGGGCCGGGGTGGTGAACAGTAACAGCCTTTGTTGGTTGAGGGCTTTCATGATTTGGAGGTTGTTTGTTGATCCGACACATTCAGAATAGTCTTTTCACATGTAGGCTGCTTGTTGGTCTTTTGGAAGCACCATTAAAACATTCTTAGTGGGGCTGGAGAGATGGCTCAGCAGTTAAGAGCTTGCCTGCAAAGCCTCAAGTCCTGAGTTCAAGTCTTCAGTAATCATATAAAGCCAGTTGCACAAAGTGGCACATGCGTCTGGAGTCCATTTGGAGTGGCTGGAGGCCCTGGCGTGCCCATTCTCTCTGTAGCTCCTCTATTTCTCTCTGCCTGCAACTAACTAAATAAATTATCTAAAAAAACCCTTATGTTTAAAAAAACCAGTGTTCTTAGGAGGATTCAAGGATGCAATTTCTGTTTCCATCAGCCTTGTGATAGAAATGTGCAGCCCCTTCCATAGGGCCGTCTGGCAGAAGACCCTAAAATGAAAGCAGTCCCTTAGACCTCTGGATTGTGAGGAAAACCGGGGAATGCATGGCTCATGGGGACTCTGTTGAGTTGCTCCCTTGTCTCCACTAAGAGAGAAAATGTGACCCTAAGGATATTTTAAAGATCTCAAAATGTGAGGATGTAGATATGGCTTTGCAGGGAAGAGTTCTTGCTGCACAAACATGAAGACCCAAGTTCAATCCCCAGCACCCATACAGCACCCTGGCCATGTCCACCCACCAGTCCTAGGGGAGGGGGCAGAGATGGGAGGATTTCTGAGGCCACTTGGTCAGAACTCCAGATTCAGTGAGAGACTCTTGTTTCAGGGAACATGGCGGAAGAGTAACAGAGGGGAACCCCCGGGTCCTTTTCTGGTCCTGCTTGCATGTGCATGCAGTGCACACATACCTGCATGCACACACAAGCCAGACACTCACAGAAACCCATGATAACATGGATTTTAGGAGACACTTCTTATTGGTGGGAGGTGTGGAGTATGCACCATAGCCAGCACAGAACCATGGGAATAGCTCTTTTCTCACCCTGGAAAAATGTGAAGTTTAGTTAGACCTTTGGGGCTATTTTCTATGAAGGAAGGCTAGAGACTTGTCTCCTTGACGTCTTCCTAGGATGGGAAAAATGCAGAGGAAACTTTTTGGCAGGATTGTGATAAAGCAACTGCTGCTTTAAAGTCCAGGCTAAGGGCACAATGTGGAGAGGGGCTGGAAGTGAAGGGTGGGCCAAGGTTCTAGGTGGGCTTGGTGTTTAGGTTTGGGTTTGTAAAAAGACAGAATTTATTGAAATTGAAAGGATTCCAATTAGATTTTACACTTTTTAACAGACTCTTCCAACTGAAATGACATTTTATGACATTTTAATTTATCAATTAAAATTCTCATCCATTCACTGAACAACTTATATATATATATTTATTGTCCATAATGAATTACATTATTTAGAGGGCAAACAAGGAGTTGTTATCCTCAGTTCCCCAATGTCCCCCCTCCCCATCCCCAGTCAGCTGGATATCCTCCTCCGTGGGTCGTCTGGTTCAGTCCTTGTGGCAGGGGACCATGGATAGCCTAGTACTCAGCCTGGTTCTCCTGGCCCAAGTGTGTTGTTACTGAGGGGTGCCATGCCTCTGGATAGTCTCCCCCACCACGGCTCTCACAATCTTTCTGTCCCCTCTTCCGCTCAGTTCCCTGAGTCGTGGTGGGTGAGTATTAAAGCTGCTTTAATGTTGTGAGTTTAGGGGTCTTTGTGTCGAAAACTGACTAAACAACTTTTCACTAAGCACATAACTATGTCAGATTAGATTTTAGGGCAACAATGGTTCTTTTAGGTATTTTATCTATTTGAATATACAAGCTATGAAGTTATAGTTTGTTAATAAAGAGTTTACTTCATTAACTCAGGCTCTGCCCTGCTCCAAAAGGGATTTAGAGGCTCAAAATGATTTTAATTAACTTCAGATGTGTTGTGTTTGAATTATTTAAGCTCCATTCATCAGCATCAATGCAGACGGCTGTTCTCAGCTTCAAGACATATGTTTGTCTGCTAGTGATGAATAATGAAATTACAGAATCTTTAAAACTCACACAGAAAAATAAGCTCTATATCCTGACAGGACATCTCAGTAACAGATGACATCATATGCAATAGCATAAAGAGTATCATTAGGAGATAGATTTCTTAATATTTCATTTTGAAAAAGTGACATGAACACAATTCTGAAGATGTAAAACGGCACACAGTAAAAATGAGTTTGCTGGCTTCTCTCATCTCTGAGTTACTTGCTCAAAGGCAATCGGGTTTTTAAAAAATTCTTCCAATGATAATTAATGCAATTTATAAACATGTGTGTCTGTGTGTATTAATTCCTGCATAAATCATAGCATACTTCACATTGTTGCATACTTTATTTATTTAATGGTTCTTGGAGATCATTCCTTATATGTAGATAATGCTAGCCTGTTACATTTTTTTCATTTTTTTTAACTTAGCATGCCAAGAACTGGGCTTCAGTATGGAATATTCTTTCCCTTTATTTGTGTGTGTGCATCTGTGTATGCATGTTTGTGTCTGTATAAGCTAATGTGTGTGTGTGTGGCTGTGAGTGAGTTCACAGTGTGCACATGTATGCGGAAGTCAGAGGTCAATGTCCAATGTCTTCTGCGGTCAGTCACCATACTAGTTTTGGAGACATGGTTTCTCACTGAACCTGGGACTCACTCATTCTGCTGGGCTGGTAAGTCTGCAGGATCCCCAGTGCTGGGATTAAAGGCACTTGCAACAGAGCTTTTATGTTGGTGCTGGTGTTCAAGTGCTCATGCAGTTACTACTGAGCCACATCCCCAGCCTCTCATGATGGCATATTCATACATTTGTGTCATTCTTTCTTATTCCCTCCCTCCCTCCCCACTGCCCTCCTCTGTGTCTTCCTCCAACTGCTCTTCTTTCTCCAGAAAGGACCCTTCTCCTTTTGTGTTCTCGGTGTGCTATTGTCCTCTGCCTGTCTAGGATCTCTTCCTCCTCACATGGCCCCCAATGTAGTTTCCACACACACACACACACACCACACTTTTAAATCTAGGTTCTGCATCTGAGGGACCTATGCAGAGGCTCTGCAAATGGGGAAGACCCTTGACATCAACCTCTGCCCCAACCTGCATGTGTACACATGGTATTTGTCTTTCTGACTCTGGCTTATTTCACTTATCACAATGATTTCTAGTTCCATTCATTTCTGCAAATATCATGATCTCATTTTCTTTAGAGCAGAATAAAATTCCCTTGTGTTATGTAGCACATTTTCTTGACCCATTCATGTGCTGATGGAGCTCTAGGCCTGGCATGTTTCCTGGCAGTTGTGAATAGAGCAGCAGTAAGCGTGGATGTGCAGGTGTTTCTATGGCCTGATAACATAGAGCCGTTTGGTTATGTAAGTCCATTAGGAGTAGTATAAATGGTCATATGGCAGTTTTCTATTTTTAGCTTTTTTTGGAGAAAACCTCATAATGCTCTCCATGGCGGGCTAGCCCATTTTCAGTAGTTTAATAGTATAGCATTGTGTGAGTAAACTAGAATTTAGCTACTAGTTATCGATTTGTGGACATTTAGGTCGTTAGGAAACTTGCTTCTACAAAAAATGTCTTCATAAAAATCCTTGTTCTAATAACTTAAATCTAAATACCTAGAAGTGGATCCGCAGAATCAAAGAGCATGTACATTTAAATTTTGATGGACAGGGCTGGAGAGATGGCTCAGTGGCTAAGGCACTTGCCTCCAGTGCCTAAGGCCCTGGGTTCAATTCCCTAGTACCACCATATGCCAGACCTACAGGGTGGTGGCCCTGGTGCTCTCTCCCTCTCTCTCTTTCTCTCTCTCTCTCTGTATTTCTCTGCTTGAAAATAAATAAATAAAATATTTTAAATTTTGATGGACAGTCTAACTGGTAATGTATAAAATCTTCTCCTAATCTATACTGTACTGATGTTTGCTACCTGGCATATTAAATAACATTTCATTATAATTTTAATTTGCATTTCTCTTATTATAAATGAAACAATGTTTTTTTTTTCATATGTAGTGGTTTGGTTCGGGTGTCTCCCATAAACTTATGTGTTTTGAATGCTTGATCCCCAGCTGTTGTCAACAACTTTCTCATTGCTGCACAGAAAAGAACCCAACCAAAAAACAGCTTGTGGAGGAAAGGGTTTATTTTGGCTTACAGACTCGAGGGGAGGATCCACGATGACAGGGAACATGACAGCATGAGGAGAAGGTAGACATCATCTCTTTCACAGCACAGCAAACAGCGGCAGGAAGGTGTGCCTATGACCTCCATAAACCTGCCTCCAACAACATACCTCCAACGAGGTTCCATTTCTAAAATTGCCATCAGCTGGGGGTCAAAGTGTTCAGAACACATTAAGTTTATGGGGGACACCTGGATCAAACCACCACACCAGCTAATGATGTTCCTTATAGATACAAACTGAGAGGAGTGGAGATACTGGTAAATGCAGGAATTATTTTCTTTTTCAACCTCAAAACAGCATAGACTCCTTACTTCAGAGCTGGGTGAGATTGAGAAGGAACATTGGGATGCCTCGCAATGAATTTCTCTATGGAGCAGTTATTCTGCAAACCAGAGCAGGAGTTAGTGTGTGGCTAGTAAGTCTCTTAAAAGACTGTGTTTACTGACCGACACCCTGATAACAGCTCTGTATGCCTGCTCACTGATATATGGCCTCTGGTTATTGTTCCATATCACTGAGCCTTCGGCTGCTCTCGATCAATCATCACAGCCCAGTCAGCTGCGTTGGAAATGAGGGCAAGCTTTTGTTCAGTAATGCATTTGATAAGTTCAATCTTCTAAACTTGGAACTAGGTGATGATATGGCTAGTCTGTACTCAATGGAGAATAATTTATTGTGATTTTTTTTTTAGCATGCAATTTCATCCCTGCTGGTTTAGAAACTCATCACAAGGTGGAAGCAATTGCCAGTCAATACTTCTGGGCTCCTCTCCACCTCTGATATGTTTCAATGATTTTTGACACAAAGACCCCTAAACTCACAACATTAAAGCAGCCTTAATACTCATCCACCACGACTCAGGGAACTATGCGGAAGAGGGGGCAGAAAGATTGTGAGAGCCGTGGTGGGGGAGATTATCCAGAGGCATGGCCAGGAGAACCTGGCTGAACACTAGGCTATCCATGGTCCCCTGTCACAAGAACTGATCCAGACGACCCATGGAGGGGTGAGGGGAGGGCAGCGGGGAATTGGCGATAACAACTCATTGTTTGCCCACTAAATGTTGTAACTCATTATGGACAATAAATTTAAAAAAAAATTAAAAGAAAAAAAAAATAAAAGCTGTTGATTGTCTCCCACAGGCCCAGGCTCCTCCATTGCACTAGTGCTCCTTTCTTGGTTCGCTGTTCTCTCCCAGCAGGAGGTATGGTCAGCCTATTCATGGCCTCAGACTGTGTTTCATGCCAGTGGTCTCTGTTTACTCCAGCTGTCATTGATCAGCTTCCCCTGGCAGCCTGTGCAGTGCCTTCCAGCACTGTACTAACTGGCATCTGGGGACCTTGAAGGGTCTCTCGATGCTGATCGATGGCATTCTGTGGTTTCTTCAGCAACAGGGTTTTGCCTCAGGCCTGGGGAGGGCATTCAAGGGCTTTGACAGAATTCTGTCTTGTTTTTGGAGCCTCATGGGTCACTTTAGTCAACAGCTCAGTGAGGGAAGGAACTGGTGACTGGGACCAGGGGTTGTCAGACTGTTCTAATTATTCACAGGCTTAGACTCTCTCCCTTACCACTCATAGCCCCTCTTGCCAGTTGATGCCCACTACTTGCTCAATAGGTTACAGTACGCTCATGAGGATTTTATGTTTTTGAACCTAATTTGGTTTAGCCTCATGTTTAAGCCATTCCCCTCCCCCATCCGTTACCCCTCATTCATAACCTCTCACTTCTTTCTAATAGTCTGTGTAGAGTTTACGGTTAACCTGGTTAAGGACCGCATATGAGGGAGAATAAGTGGCATTCGATTCTCTGATCTTTTGAGTGTTCACTTGGTAAGATCTGCTCAAAGTCAGACCATTTTTTCCTAAATTCTGACATGTCATTTTTCCTTTCAGCTGAGTAGAATTCCATCGTGTAAATATACCACAGTTTCGCTGTCCATTCCTCCATGGATGGGCATTTGGGTTGATTCCAATTCTTGGCTATTATGAATTGAGCTGCTATAAATATAGTTGTACAAAAGTTTCTACATTGAGATGTGACATCTTGTGGATAGATGCCTAGTAGAGGGATAGCTGGGTCCATTGGTAGTTCTATGTCCATTCTGTCTAGGAGTCTCCACACTGCTTTCCATAGCGGTTGATAAGGTTTGTGAGGTTCTCAAAGCTACCACGTCCTATACCGCCTGGGATAACAGACAGAATTAGCCTTCAAGCCAATTTGCTTCTCTTGGTTCCTTACTGCAGGAGGATTAGAACCCCATGCACAGATCTTGCACTTGGCCAAGACTTGATTTGGTCAATGGAATGTGAGTGGAAGTTACACATGTCACTCTTGAGTAAAACCTGGCCCTGCCATCACTCTTTGGTCAGAGTGACATGTCCTAGCAAGGGGTTGTGCCCGACCCAGGAATGAAGATGGAGAGCTGAAGTTGACTCCCAAAAATTATTTAATTAATTAATGTTTTGTTGTTCATATGATGTGTGTGTGCCCTTGCATGTGTGTGGCTCTGAGAAGGTCAGAGAACAAATTCTGTGTGTTGGTCCCCACCTTCCTCCTTGCTTTGAGCCTGGCTCATTGTTCACAATTGTATTCACCAGGCTTATGGTTCTGTGAGCTTCCAGGAAACTCTCCTGACTCTGCCTCCCTTCCTGTGTTAGGCATACTGGGATTATAGAAACCCATCAAGGCTTCTGGCCTTTATGAGGGGCTTGGGGATTTGTACTTAGGTACTCAGATTTGTGCAGATAGTACTTTATCCACTGAGCCATCTCCCCAGCCCTAAACTTGACTCACTACTGCATTAATGTGACCCAGACCACCTTCTTGCAAGTCATTGAAATTCAGGGGTGGTTTCCTGCAGGGAGCATAACAGATCATTGACCCAACAGGTGGCTTGGATTGACTGACACTTAGAATCCAACAGGGTGGCTTGGGAAAGTCAGGTTTAATCAGCTTCCTAGTATTTGACCCATTTGGAAGTGATGCATTATTTCTCCTTATGTGCAGCCCTTCAAGGTTTCCCCATGGAGGCTGAAATATGACATTCGTTCTGTGGGGGGGGGGGTCTGTCTATTGAGAGCTAGTGAGTCTGTTTTGTCTGGTTCAGAATCCTCTGGGGTGGAAAGGAGTCATTCTGTACCTGTTCTACCCAGTGTCCCATGGGAGGGGACAAGAACAGCTCCTGAAAGCACCTACCACAGTACCTATGAACACACTGAAAACTATGGGGTGCATAGTATTTGTGGTGCAAAACACACTACAGATTCATTTTCTAGAATGGTCCCTCACTCCAGGCCTGACAAGGATGAGGGATGCATAAGACTACAATAGAGCACCATGGAAGGCCGCCCAAGAAAGGAAACAGATTTCAGAAACTAAGGACCCCCTTCAGGAAAATAAAGAAGCCATCCATTACCCACACAAAGTGCATAACAATAAGGGCAAGTGCTTCATCACTTCATGTTTGACGGCTAGAGGTCAGAACTCTCACAAGGAAAACACTGCAAAATCTTGTATTTTTTTTTCACATACTGGGCTGCACCTGCATCAAAGAACTGTTGTATCATTGGAGAGATATCATTTACTCCCAACCCCTTGGTTCTTAACTATGGTCACCATTAAGCATTTTTATTTATTTTATTTTTTTATTTTCCATAATGAGTTACATTATTTAATGAGCAAACGATGAGTTGTTATCCCCAGTTCCCCAATGCCCCTCTTCCCCATCCCCAATCGGCTGGATATCCTCCTCCGTGGGCAGTCTGGATCAGTTTTTGGGGCAGGGGACCATGGATAGCCAAGGAATCAGCCCAGTTTTCCTGGCCCTAGTATGTTGTTACTCAGGGGTGTCATGCCTCTGGATATTTTCCCCCACCAACCATTAAGCATTTTTATTATTAAAACTACAATAAACTAATTATACATATTAACTTAAGATGGAAACGTTTGGTGAATATCTTGTGAAAGATCTACCCTGAAGCTTTTCACTTCTCATCATCCCAGCCCAACCTGACTGGGACCGAGGGGTTTACCAGAGCAGGGACCTGGGGGGTCAGGCATCAGAAGAGGCAAGAGCCTAAGAGAGACCATACCCACCTGGTAAGCATCTATTTATAATGTATTCCGGTGGGCTTCAGTCAGGCTCAGGTGAGTTCTGAGAGAGGGCTGATTAGTCTGGCTCAGGAGGAGGCCAGAGCACCTGAGAATGGAGAGAGAGAGGAGAGAGAGAGAGAGAGAGAGAGAGAGAGAGAGAGAGAGAGAGAGAGAGAGAGAGAGAGAGAGAGAGAGAGAGAGAGAGAGAGAGAGAGAGAGAGAGAGAGAGAGAGAGAGAGCTGATGCTGAGCTCTGTTTCTGCTGAAGCAAGGGGTCTGACATCGCTTTTGAGTTCCTCTTCGGGCCCTCTCCTAGCTGGCTACCTGGAAACAAAGCTACCTAATTTCCTCTCAAACCCTTTTATTTCCACAAGCTGCTTCTGGTCAGCTATTTTATCCCAGCAACGAGAAAGTAACTGATGCATATCTAACATGACAGATGATGATAATACTCTGAAGACGGAAAAACCGAGTACGGATAGAGTTATACACAGATCTATATCATATATTGGACAATTGGGCCAGTTCTCATGAGCTGAGGGCACTTATGAAAGCCCTAACTGAAGTGAGCAAATAGCCTGAAGAGTGGCGGGGGTAGTGGATTTATGTCTCCTTTTATTAAGATGTGGTTCTGAAAAGTTGTATCAAAAGATTTAAGTATTGCATTAATTCACTTTTCCATTCCTACAGTAAAATACCTGAGGCTGGGAAATCGCTAAAAAAAAGTGCATCTCATTTTTTTTGAAAGTCAAGATGTCAACAAGAAAATACAGCTCTCACCTTAGAAAGAACAAGAGAGAGTTTCTTGTGGAGCCAAATATAAATGACTATATAGGGCAGAGGAACACAGATTGTTTACTCCAAATACCACGTTCCAGTATGGCAGTGGTTTCAGGAAGTTTTATAATAACATGACAGAATAAATTAATAAATCAAGACACTTTAAAGTACATTGGTAGAAGTACCAGCTAGGTGGGTTATGGGTAAGTGGGGAAATCTCTGCCATGGACCTCAGCTATTACCCGATGACATCCTCAGCCTTTGGGTTGGTGGAAGCTAGGGGTCTATCTGTACATTCTAGAAGGATTTCATGTGACAGTCATAGGAATGTGAGGTCAAACCCAGGGGTGGGCTACAAGATAATTTGGGTCCAGATCTGGAACATTCCACCGCAGTGAGTCCACAATCACAGAAGTTCTAATCAGTCAATCAGCCTTGTGGAATGTTTAACACAAATGAGGCTTTTTTTTTTCTGAGGTGGGGTCTCATTGTAGCCCAGGCTGAACTGGAATTCACTATGTAGTCTCAGGGTGGCCTCAAACTCATAGTGACCCTTCTGCCTCTGCCTCCCGAGTGCTGGGATCAAAAGCCTTCGCCACCATGCCTGGCAAGTGAGGCTTTTTAAAATGGGAACTTAGGTTCACCAAGAACCCTGGCCTGGCTTCTGCTCAGTGCTGGTGAGAGCATCAGGACAGATGTCATGACAAGGGCAAGATCATGCTTGAGAGAGGTCACGTGGTCACACAGGAAGCCAGTTTTAATCTTCTGTGACAACCCATGTTATTAGGAACTTACATGGAGACACTGGCAAATTAATACCCTCCAGAGGGCATCATCCTCTGTGACTTTATACATTACATTGCACCCATTTCCCAAAATTCTTTTTTTTTTCCATTTCCTAAAATTCTAACTCTTACCATCTTCACCCTGAAGGCCAACCTGAACCTTTGGTGCTGTGTGTGTTTAAACTCAAAGTGTATCTAAACTATAACGAGTATATTGTGGAAGCTTATTATAACTAGTTCTTTGTTGCACATCTTTCTCTAAAATGAATATCACACTGGTAAAACCAACAATTATTCTTGAAAAGTAATCTATATTATATGTGAAAATTTCTACATATTGAGTTCATTTTAAGAAGATCTCACATGTTTAGGTAAAGTGTGTTAGATGAAGGGTGAACAAGAAACATAGTTTTGAGTTAGTGAAAATATTGAATATAGATCATTAAAAAAAAGATTTGCTGTCCCTGCCAGCACTCAGGATTCTGAAACTGATCTCACTCCCTCCTCAGGCAGTGAATAGTGCTGAATGACCAGGGCGTGAGTTAGAGAACATGCTTTTCTTACAGATGGCAGCAAATACTGGGGAGATCCATCACTATGACAGGAAAAGAGAGCCAGTTGCCCGGCATGAGACGAGTCACCTCTATCACATCTACCAGGGCCCAGGAGACAGACATTACAGAGGAAGAGGTGGATTAAATATGAGTGCTGCTCTCACTGCTAGCCTGACAACCTCCTCCAGGAAGATGGTGGTAGACTCAAAACTCATCAAATTCCCCAGTACCCATGTAAAGCCAGAAACCCAGTGGCACATGAGTTTGGAATTCATTTGCAGCAGGAAGAGATGTTCCCATGTTCTCCCTTTCTCTTTCTCTCTCTCTCTCTCTCTCTCTCTCTCTCTCTCAGATAAATAAATAAAAAAATTTAAAAAACATTTAAAACTTCACAGATCATCAGTTTTAACTCCTTTCTAATAGACGAAGAAATAGTTTAAATCATAACTGTCAATGAAACAACCTTCCAGTATAGCACATTATTTTGCTAAATACTGTACATCATGTTTCAGACCCAAGTGGGGCACTGTAAAAGTTCTGATGACCCTGCTCCCTGGTTTTGAAGGACTGGGAAATGAAGTGGGGCCAGCAGGTTGAATTCTTGCATAGCAGGACTGTTCCCCTGTGTCTCTATTATCTCAGCACTGCACTGAGTGGTGCCTCGCTAATATGTATTTGGAAAACAGTATCACATCTTTAAAAAAAACTCATCAAAGTAGCAATACAGAGGATACAGAGAGCTCAATACTAAAAAAGACTTATCATACACCCACCAAGGTTTAGGAAACATAGCAGAGGAGGGGGCAGAAAGACTACAAGAGCCACAGAGTGGGAACGTGTATCCTGAGACATTGTCCCCACGTCAGAGACTGACTGGTGAATTCGTGACCCCACAGTGAATACCAACAACCCCACTGATGAGGGATGAGGAGAGGGGATCTGAGCATAACCTGACTGAAGATGAACAAGATGCAGTATGTTCATACTGTAAAGTTCATAGTGATAGAAATGATTTTCAAAAGAGATTTGTTTTAAACTATGTGTAATTATAAACAAATCAACAATGATGCATAGATGGGGAATCTTATAATACTTCTGTGAATTAATAATCAGAATGTTTTATGATTAGCATATGCTAATCACATCAATAAATGCTTTCAAAATGTGAAGTCCTTACAAAATGTCTCCCATGACTGGAAGTTTTTATTTGCACGAGCTAACCATTCTTCTTGTACTCATGCTTATCTTGAGGATGTGTGGAAGCATACACTTTCCAGAAGCAATGGTAGACATGTCTCAGACCTCAGGCGGGTTATTATAACTTCCAAGGAAGGCTTCAATCTACGCATTCGTGCTCTGCCCCATTCCAAGTTTACCTTTTCTCTATGTTCTACAGCTTTCTTTCACTGTAACCAAACACCTGAGACAAGAAACTTAACTGAGGAAAAGGTTTATTTTGGCTCATGTTTTCCATGGGGTCTGTCCATGGTCACATGTTTCTGCTGCTTTGGGCACATGACACCACAGCCTATCATGGGAGGTTTGCACAGCAGAGGAGGCCTGTTCACCTCAGGGTGGCTGGGGAGACAGGAGATATCCCATAATCACTTTTAAGGGCATGAACCCACTGACCTCAGGCTTTCCCCTGGGCCACTCTCTTAAAGTCTCACCGCCTTCCAACAGTGGCAAGCTGAGGGTTAAACTTTTACCACATAGGCCTTTGGGAGATATCCTCACCCAAAACAAATTTTAGCACCTGGATTCACTGATTTGAAAAGCAGAATAAAATATCCTGTTAATAGAGAGAGCAATTACCAAACTTGTCATCCCTCCATTTTAAAGTAGTCCTATGCATACGTTTGGATTTGAAAACCAAACCAAAACATCGTCTCATCTAAACATTGCACTTCTAAGTTCAGGGAAGGTAGGCTTTGGCTGCCAGTGCTAAGAACATAACATTGAGGTCGTTCCCATTTATAGAGGGGCTTAACTGCAGACAAGGTGAGCAATCAGTATAGGAGGTATGGTTTCTCACCTCCCTCCAGCTTTTGGCTGGTATCTTAAAACTCAGAAGCTGCAGAGGTCCAGTGAGGTCTGTCTTTCTAGTGTTATGACTGGTTTCAGGACTGGGCATTTCTGTCACAGAAACTCCCCCATTCCTGAAGAACACTCAGGGAACCATCTAGATGGTTGCACTGTTGTTGACATATGCTCACTGTTTCCGCTTGACTTTCTTGGCGTTGCCAGAGATGAGGTTTTTGCATATCTTTTCTCTGTTGAGTTAAAACAACACAGCTGGAACTTTTAATATGTAAAACCACCATCCCTTTATGGCAGAATGGTCATTTTATAAGCAAAACACTTCCATCTTTAATTTACAAGTGTTCCAGACCAAGATCTTTGTCTTAAAAATGCCCCAAATTTATTTCTCTTTTCTAAGAAATCTGTTTTCTCATCTATTTGAGGGCTTGACCACATCATAAAAATAAATATTTTTATCACAAATAAATCTCTTTAAATCACAACTACAGTCCAGGTGGTCGAAGTAGAGGTAGCCTGTTACTTCTAGGCTATCTAACTATCTATCTATCTATCTATCTATCTATCTATCTATCTATCTATCTATCTATCTATCTATCTATCTAATCATCTATCTGTGAATGACCTGTCTATTCATCCATTCAGCCATCCTCTCCCTTCGAATGTTCTGGATACTTGTGTTTTTAAACATTTCTCCTTGCACGCTTGATGTCTATATTTTGCTATAACAAATTATTACCATTGGAGTCACTGAAATCAGTAGAAATATATTCTTTTGTAATTCCGAAAGCTAAAAATCTAGAAAGTTTTCATAGGACCCTACTCTCTCAAAAGGTCAAAGAAGGAATCCATCCTTCCTTCTTCTAGCTTCTGGTGTTTGTCACAGTTCTTGGCTGCATCCCCACAACTCCAATCTGCCTTTGCGTCACATGGCATTGACAATTTTCACATAGGATTCTTTTTTTCTCTATCTCTGTCCCAAATTTCCTCTTTTTATGTGGACACTTGGCTTTGGCACAAGCCCACAGTTATCCAGTATGATCTCATCTGAACTTAAATTTCTTTTTCTATTTTTCGATAAATTTTTAATTGTAAGTGAATGATTTTTTAAACAGAGTGAGATCAGTCCTGTAAACATCACCCGACTCGAGAACGAGAATGTTTCCAGTGCCCCAGAAGCCATCGGTACTCCTCCCCCCGTAAGTCAGAGTCTGTCATGGTTTCTGTCACCACAGGTTAGTGTGCTGCTTGTACATGTGTGTACTCTTTGCTGCTCACGCCCTCCCTCACTGGCTGAATATTATCCATGTTTTGTTCTCTTTGCTTCATTCTACTCTGGGAATTCCATTCTGGAGTTGTGGTATTCTATTCTAGGTCTATGGAACAACTATTTTTTCTGTTCTATCCCTGACAGACCTTCAAATCACTTCAGGTTTTTTTTTTTTCCGCAACTATGAATATGTACTTTGTGAACATTTTTGCACATACCTTTGGGTGCACCTAGAGATGTATTTGTGTTAGCTACATGCTTAGGATGGCTTAGTCAAAAGTATGTGTTTATTTAATGTTCAGATACTTTCAAATCTCCAGTTGCTGATGCCATTGTCACGTCTGAGTATTTGTAAAATTTAGCCTTTTGGTGAATATAGGCTGAGATCTTGTGGCTTTAATTGGCATCTCCCTGATGACTGATGATACTGAACATTGTTTATTAGGCTATTTTGTCATTCAAAGAGCCTCTTTTATGTGTGTCTCTTAAAATCGTTTGCCCTCCATTTTATTAACTATAACTATCATTTTCATTACCAACTTTCAACATTATTTTCCTATTATGGATATGAATTTTTATCAGTTATGTGTAGTTGAAAGATCGTTTATGAGGCTGTGGTTTGTTTTTTCTTTGCATGCATGTAAATTCTTGCTCTTGGTCAGTCAATTTATCATTTTTCCCTTTATGTTGAGAGCTTTTATAACTCAATTAAGAAATCTTTGCTTGCCCAAGGCCATAAAGATTCCTATATATATTATCACAGATTAATTTTTACCTTGTGGTTTAGGCTCATAATCTATTTGAAGTTGATTTACATGTCTCTGTGAAATGAGTCAACGTTGTTTTTTTTTTCTGTATGGATATCAAATTGATCCAGCATTATTTATTGAAAAGATCATGTTTTCTTACTTTCATTCAAAATAAGTGATTGCTTCTGTTTGGGTTAATCATTGGACTTTCTAGTCTGTTCCATGGAATTTTGGGGTCTATAACAATATCTAAGATCCACAAATGAGAGAAGACATGTGTTTGCCATTCCTTGTATGACTGTCGCAGTCAGCTACACGCCGCTGGGATGAATCTCCAAACCAGGCACAGTTTATTGGAAGAAAGGATTTATTTATAGCTATAGATACAGGAGAAGTTCCAGAGTGCAAAAGAGGCTGCTCCTCTTTCACAGATCCAAGCAGAGAGAGAAACCCATCACCAACACCATACATATAGAACAGCAAACAGGCAGGAGAGGCAAGAAATTTCTTCCCCTTTATATAGGCTTAGGGTAGGGGGTCTTACAACCCTTCCCCAGACTTAATGGCTTCCCGAGTCTCTGGAATTTCCTTCCTGCACTGCCCACACAAGAAAGAATGTTTACTTCTAGCTTCTTTACATCCTGCCCCCTGCTGAGAGGCTGCCTTTCTGCAACCATCCTCAGAAACCTACCCAAGATAATTAAAAAGATCAAGTTGACAACAAAACCTAACCATTACAATGACTTATTTTGCTTAATATGATGATTTTAAGTTGAATTCATTTTTCAATGAAATAATTTTGCTGTATATGGTTGAATACAACTTCATTGTATATATACCACATTTATCGTTTCATCTGCTGATGGACACAGGCTAATTCTGCACCTGTGGCGATTGCAAATAGTGTTCTAATAAACATGGATGTGAAAGTATCCTGGTTGTATATTGATGTAAATTTCTTCATGTATAGATCCACGAGTGAGTGAAATAGGTGAGTCCTATGGTAGTTTCAGTTTAGTTTTATTGAGGAATCTTCATATTGATCCCCATCACGGCTGGGCCAGCACTGTCTAGGGTTTTCTCGACTGCTCCAAACCTGTATCCTGAGCAGTGTCTATTGTTGTTTGTTTCCTTCGTGACAACCATTCTGACCTGGGTAAGATGGAATCTAAATGTAGATCTATTGTACTTTTCTCCAATGGCTAAGAATCTTGAACATTTTTTCCATATATTTATTGGCCATTTGTACTTCATCTTTTGAGAACTGTCCACTCCTTAGCTCATTTATTGATTGCATTGTTTGGCATAAACGTAAATATTTAAAGGTTAATTTATTGAGTGTAATACATACATTTAGCCAGACAAAACTGAGTGGTTCTGCTTTAGGGCTTATGACCTCCTCAGCCATAGCCTTTGATTAGATTTTCAGTACCAGGCAGGAATTCCCTCCATGGAGTGACCCTCACACCCAATCAGTTGGTTTCTCCAATAACAGACATGCCATCACACAGCACTTGACACATTTTGCCTGGCTGGCCAGCCATAAATGCTTGCAGGGTCTGCTGCTGGGTGAGTAACATCTTGAAAAAAATTTTTTTTTCGAGGTAGGGTCTCACTCTAGCTCACTGGCCTGGAATTCACTAGTCTCAGGGTGGTCTTGAACTCATGGTGATCCTCCTACTTCTGCCTCCCAAGTGCTGGGATTAAAGGCATGTGCCACCATGCCTGGCTAAATATTTTATTTATTCATTTTCAAGCATATATATATATATATATATATATATATATATATATATATAGAGAGAGAGAGAGAGAGAGAGAGAGAGAGAGAACACCAGGGCCACCACTTTGTGGGTCTGGCTTATGTGGGTACTGGGGAATTGAACCGGGGCCTTAGGCACTAGAGGCAAGTGCCTTAATCGCTAAGCCATCTCTCCAGCTCCATCTTGAATTTTTTATATATTCTAGATAATAAATATCTGTCAGATGTGTAGCTAGAAAGCATTTCCTCCCTTTCTGTGTCATGTGTGAACTTTTCCTGGGGAGCTATAAGCAAATGTCTGCTTCTCCCAGATAGGGCACCAATGACAGGCCAAAGTCCAACTTGGTGAACCAGTTGAGTTTCATGGGCTTCCTTACAGACCACAAGTGAGAGTTATTTATAGAAGCTGGGTAGCCCCAAAGTAATTGCATCACCAGAAATTTCCACTTCAGTGTGGATGATGACCTCCCCATAGCCACATAGATAGAGTCACCCCTTCAGTTAACTTCCACACACTATAGACGCCAGCATCTCTCAAGGTCATGAGACCATGTGCAATGAATGGGGGCAGCTGTCTGGGTGGCTTAGGAGGTAATAGCTAAGATCCCAGGTGAGATGCCGTGACCCTCTCCACTCTCACCTTCTCTGAAGGACTGTCAGCATGCCTTGTCTTGAGCCTCGTGCTAACAGTCACAGCTGCTGCAGATGATGACGGCATCAGCGGCTATGCTCGGAGGACAGAGCTTTGCAACACTAGATTGCTTTGTTGGCTCTGCAGAAGCTTCACCTTTCGTGCAATCCCATTCATCGTCCCTCGGGGTTCTTGTCCGAGTAGACCTCACCTCTCCCTGTATACTGGAGTTTTCTGAGTTCTAGCTCCAAAAAGAGTGGCTTCCTTTTACCCTCTTTTCTTTCTCGTCTTTCGACACTGGCCCAAATCCCAAGCATGCTTGCCACACCTTTCCCTTCTCAACATCAACCCCCTGATCCAGAAACCCCCTCTCTCTGTTCAGGCACCCCTTCTATTCGCTCAGGAGTCTTTCTCTACATTTCTTTAATAAAATCTATTTTTGCCCTGCTCACCTCCCCATCTGACTTCCTTTTTTCTTTGATGTGTGGCATGATGTCAAGACTCCTAGTGGCTCTGCTGAGACAACTTAGCCACTCAAGCTAAACCCACTCAGGTTGAGAAAGGCCCCATTGGTCTCAAAAAATCTTCAACAAAATCACCTAGGAAAAAAACCTCAGATGCATTTGTGAGGGTGTCTCTAGAAAGGTTCAACTGAGGAGAGAAGGCTCACCTTGAACAGGGGCAGCACCAGTCCATGGACTTAGGTTCTGGACTTAGTAAAAGGAGAAATATAAGAGTCCTAGAATTCATATCTCTGCTTCCTGGCTGTAGACAGCATGTGATCAGCAGTTTCACACTCCTGCTACAATAGTTAGAGCTGTTCTCACTGCCTTTCCTTCCCTCATGAGGAACTGTGAGCCAAAATCAACCCTCCCTCTGTCCCTCCTTCCCTCTCTAGAGAGAGAAAAAAAGAGGGAGAGAAAGAGAGAGAGAGAAAAAAAGAGGGAGGGAGGGAGGGAGGGAGGGAGGGAGAGAGAGAGAGAGAGAGAGAGAGAGAGAGAGAGAGAGAGAGATTGTGCACACCAGGGCCTCTAGCCACTGCAAACAAACTTCAGACACATGTGCCACTTTGTGCATCTGGCTGTACGTGGGCACTGGGGAATGGAACCCACGCTGTCAGGCTTTACAAGCAAGCGCCTTAACTGCTGAGCCATCTCTCCAGCCCAACCCTTCCTTTCTTAAGTTAGCTCTGTCAGGTATTTTGTTACTGCATTCAGAGAAGTAACTAATACACTGCGGAGTCTTAAGAATATCTTATGCTCAGGATCATATCACTTGCCAATTCAGACAATTTGATTTCTTCTTATTCTCTTTGTACCCGTTTCTTTATTTCTCATGTCTTATTGAAACACTGTATTGAATAAGAATGAATAGACACACTTGTCTCATTCTTGATTTTAGTGTAAGTGCTTTGAGACTTTTTCCCCATTTAGTATCTAATATTTGCTAACTTTCATATACAGCCTTTACTATCCTAAGGTATGCTTATTATAGTTGTAGTTTCTTCTTTTTTCTTACCATTAAATGCCCTTTCTGCATCTATTGAGATGATCATGTAGCACTTGGACTCAGCTCTACTAATATGGTGTATTACATTTATTGATTTGCATAATCTGAACTAATTGGTGTGGGCTTCTCAAAGAAGAGTGGAACTTTATTGGTTTTATAATAGCCATATGTAGAATTTTGATGAGTTCTTAAGTTATTATTTTAAAGGATTGCTAAGAGACTTCAGTGAGATCACAGTGTGGTTCCTGAGGTATACCCAACAGGACGACAATTGATAAGGCAAAACCGTAGATGATAAAAGTTTTAAGGGAAATTAAGAAGTTTTTATTGTTAAAATTTAATAGTCTTGTGAGTTTTTCAGAAAATATCTGGAAAAGGAGCAAAGATATTCTCGAGTCCTATAGGTTTCAGTCTTAAGAATGATTCATTGCTATTTTAGTAGTTTAATTTGCAAATATCTTTCTGTAAAAGAAACATTATCTTCCTGTTGGCCACCTTTATGGGAAAATGCTTGTTTGAAGTCTGCTTTGTCAGATATTAGTATAAACACAGCTGCTTGCTTTCCATTTGTTTGAAATGCCTTTTTTTTCTACCTTTTCAGCCTGTCTGTTTTGGTCTTTGCTAGTGATGTACATTTCTTATAGGCAACAAATAGATATGTTCCATTTTCTAATCCAATCTGCTAGTCCGTGTCTTTTGATTGGAGAACTGAAACCATTAACAATTCAGACCATTAACAATCAGTTCTTATTGCAAGGAGCACATTGATCCTGCCATTTTGTTGTTTTTGTAATGTTTGGTACGTTCCTATTCCTTATTCGCTTATTTACTATCTTAGCACTGTGGTTGTCTTTCTCTTCAGTGTGTAAGATTCTTTGAGGTAGCTTCTATAGTGATGGCTTTGTGGTCAAGAGTTCCATTAGTTTATGTTTATCAAAGCATTACTTGATGTAGTAGTTGGAAGTTGTTGTCTTTCAGAGCTTGAACTACATCTTTACCCGCTGTGATGGTTAGGTTTTGTTGTCAACTTGATCTTTTTAATTATCTTGGGTAGGTCTCTCAGGATGTTTATAGGAAGGCAGCCTCTCAGTGGGGGGCAGAATGTAAAGAAGCTCAAAGAAGCTAGAACTAAACATCCTTTCCTGTGTGGGCAGTGCAGGAAGGAAGTTCTAGAGACTCAGGAAGCCATTAAGTCTGGGATAGGGTTGCAAGACCCCACCCTAAGCCTATATAAAGGAGAAGAAATTCTCTTTGGCTCTACTGCCTGTTTGCTGTTGTGTGTGTGGTGTTGATGATGGGTTTTTCTCTCTGCTTGGACCTGTGAAAGAGGACCAGCCTCTTTCACTTCATGGGACTTCCCCTGGATCTGTGGCTTGAATAAATTGTATCCTCCCACAAACTGTGCCTGGTTTGGAGATTCATCCCAGTGGTGTGTGGCTGACTGTGACACCCGCCATGTTTGCTTTTAGAGATTTTTAGTTAATATCTTTATTATGAATAAGCATATACATTGTATGAGCAAATCTTGTGAAGGTGTCCCCGTTTCCCTCCTCTCTGTCCCCTACCCACTGTGGTCCTTCCTCAGTGCACATACTGGATCTGTCCATAGGATAGGGGTATGAACTGCACCAGAGGGAGCCAGTTTTTCTTTTTTTCTTCCCCCTTTGTGTATTGTTGTTGAGGGGGGTGATGTCTCTGGACATTCTCCCCCACCATGGCTCTTACATTCTTACATTGGGGGAGTTTAAAGCCTGCTTTATTGTTGAGATCTTAAGTATCTCTGGATCTTTGTCCTGGGTTGTGTTGGGTATTGTTGGTGTCTGTATCCATTGACCTTTCACGGGTTATCAGACTTGCTGTGGTGATTGGTCTCCTGTTTGTCTCATCACTTTCTCATTTGGGCCCCGTGTGAAGGCTAGGGGTGGTTTGTCTCCTGCAAGGATGTCAGCCACCATCCAATGTTTTGTTGGTGGAATTAGGTTGTCTCTGGTTCTCTCAATGCCTTCTGAAAAATACAAACAGAATCTCCTTCTGAGAGTGAGATCAATATAGGTTAAATGAGACAAACATTGCTATTTTGCCTAGCTCCTAATGGGTGTATCCTCTCTGTAGCTTTCTGGTAGTGGGAATTTCAGTTCTTGGTCCCCATAGGATCTTGCCATAGATCCCAGTTCCAGTTAAGGGTTTCTTGTCACTAAGCAGATCTCTTAGCCAATCAATAAGCCCATTGATTACCGTCCTCCATTTAGTGCCACTATTGCACAGATGAGCATTTCTTGTTGGTCTCTTTCATATTGCAATATGTTCAACATTCTTGTGACAACTGTCTATACTGTATATCATTGGTCTCTGCTTTCTCCAAATATCATTGACCAATTTCCTCTGGCAGCTCATGCCACACCTTCCAATGCTACACAGGCTACCATCTAGGAGCTGGTTACCATTCTGGATCTAGCAGGATCTCTTGATGTTGTTTGATGACACTCTGTGATTTCTTCAGCAATAGGGTCTTACCTTAGACCTGGGACAGGTATTCAAGAGCTTTGACAGAAGTCTGTCACATTTTGGGGCCCTCCTTGGTCTCTTTGATCAACAGCTCAGTGTGGGAAGTAACCAATAACTGGGACAGGGAGATGCAGGCCTGAGCAATTATTGTTGAGGTTAGGCTTCCTCCCATTCTGTTCATGGCTCCTCATACCAGGTGGTGACCACAGCTTCCTTAGGAGCTTACTATATGAAAGCTAGGGTTTTATAGTGTTGGTTCATTATTAGTTAGTTTATTGTGTGAGTCCCCCACCCTCCCATTATTTCCCCCAAAGCTTTTAGAGTTTTGTCTGAGAAATCAGTTATTCTGTCAGGCTTGCTTTATATGTTACTTAAGTTTTGCAGTTTCCAGTGTTCTTTCTTTCTCTCTTCTGTGTACTTAGTGTTTAAACTATGTGAACATTCTTTTCTGATCTAACTTAGGGTTTTAATGCTTTGTATATCATGGTGTCCATCTCTTTCTCTAGATTTAAGGACTTTCTGATATGATTTTAATAAATATATTCTCTATTCTTTAATATGTACTTCTCTTCCTTCTGTGCTCATGATTTGCATATTTGGTCATTTACAGCTGCTCCATAGATCTTGCAAGTTCTCTTTGTGCATTCTTATCATTTTACCTTTGTCATTGTCAGCATGCTCTTCAAGTACGGACACTCCATCTTCCATTAGAGCTAATTTATTGGTTAGGCCTTCAACTGAGCTTTAAAAATGTGACTAGTTGAACTTTTCATTTCCAAAATTTCAATTTCTTTCATGTGCTTTATGTGGTGTGTGTGTGTGTGTGTGTGTGTGTGTGTGTAGTGTGGGGGTGCATGTGCACATGTGTATTTACATATGTGTGGAGGCCAGAGGACAACCTTGGGTGTCATGCTCAGGTACATGATGCCTTCCTTTTAGAAACGGCATCTTTCAATGGCTGAGGAGATGGCTCAGCAGTTAAAGGTACTTTCTTGAAGCAGGGTTTCTCATTAAACCTCACTGATTAGGCTAAACTAGTTGGCTAGTGAGTTCCATTCCAGGAATCTACCCATCTGTGTCTCTGCAGTGCTGGAATTGCAAGTGGGTGTCATATGTCCAACATTTACATGGATACAATGGATTGTACTGACTGAACTATCTCCCTAGGCCCCAATTTGACTTTTTCCCAGTATTTTTCTTTATTGAATTCCTCCTTTGTATCCTGTATAGACTTCCTTATTGTCACTTAGCTGTTTATTTGTATTCTTTTTAAAATTCATTCAGTAATGTCCCTATACATTCTTACAATAATTCTTTTGAATTCCGTGTCTGGGATTTCACGCAATTCACTCATTGACAGGTATTGCTGAGGAGTTAGTAATTTTTGGAAGATTCATGTTGCTCTGACTTTTTGTTTTCTTCTGTCTCTGCAGTGGGACTTCTGAGTTCATATTTCTTGTGGTTCTTCAGTTTCTACACTGCATTTGGGATTAGGTCATTGATGATCTTAAATATACATAGTTTTTCAGTTGAAGTAACTTCCATGTTCAAGAGGCACTATACTATAGTATGTTGGAGGTATTGCTCTTTCCCAGTGGACTAGGGGTGTAGCTGACTAGCCAATTCCTCAGCCCATGTGGTCAGGAAACTGCATGATCTTCAGCATCCACCCCCAAAGTAGAATATTGATTGCCAAGGCACCTGCATGTGATGGATAGGTCTGCTGAGTGTAGGTGCAGAGCGTCTGTCTCTATGCCATCATTTGCCTTGTAGGTGCAGAGCCTGTTTTTATGTCCTCTTGTCTTTCCCTCTTGAGCTATTTTGGTTGCTGTCTTCCAATGAAAGCAGTAGAACCTTCATGGCATTACACTTCTGGTGTGGATGTTTTTGTTGCTTGTGCCACAACTAGAGGGTGTTTTTAATGGCCTGGGCAGTACCTAGTATGATTATAGGTGCCTCTTAGTTTCTAGGTAACTGGTTGGTTACCGAGAGGTTCTAGAAGTTGCTGTGTGCATGCTACCTGCTGTTTTCTTATTTATTCATCAGTACCTCTCCACAAAAGGCTGGAGGTTTCTCTAAAAGGCACCACCTCCATATTGAAGGAGGTTATCTTCCCTTATGCTTGCACTAATGTGCCAAAGACCTTCTTGAGAACAGGTAGCCAAGTCAGATTGATGTGCCTAGGGTGAGGCACCAAGCACAGCAGAGAAGATTGAGGACACTCAGTGTGCTGCCTACCCCCAGGTGCCTTATAAATGGCTGATTACTTTCAATTTGGCCACGAAAATAAAAAGTTCCCATGTGTATCCAAAGAGAATTCAAAGCTCCCAAGGTACAAAGGAAGGGGAACTGCATCTCCAGTCCCAGTTTGCTTAGGCAGTTCATGTTTCTAGAATCAGTGGAGCCTTTTAGAAGTTAGAGACAGAACTTGGAAACAGGCTGTTAGGATTTCTGTGTCCATTCACATATGGAGATAGGTTTGGAAACTCCTGCCATTTGTTCCTACCTTGTGCCTTTGAGTTCTGGAAAAAAAAAGTTTAAGTGAAAAGATGCCCAAAATGAAGAAGAGATTTCACTGAATGAAGGTCCTGCTTTCTAGCTATATCTGAATTATATCTTCACAGGATACTGTGCGGTGAAATATACAGCACTGATCAGGGTGCTTGGGGGCTGCTAGGGTACTGTAACATGGTGCTGCAAACTGGGTACATAAGCAGCAGCAGATAGCCAATGTGTCACCATTCTGGAAACTAGAAGGCAGTGGTCATGGTACTGGGAGGGCTGGTCTCACCTGCTGGCTGCTGGCTGCCAGGGAAGAACCCGTCCTGGGCTTTTCAGGTTGCTCCCTGGGGCTCATTATCATTCTCAGAACCTGCTTGGCTGTGCTCTCTGCCTCTGTGTTCACCTGCTTTTTTCCTCTGTATGTGTCTGCATGTAAATTTCTTTTTTGTTCTTTTCACAAGATACCAGTCATGTTGGACTGGGGAGCCCTCTGCTCTAGTACAACCTCATCAGAAATAATGACAGCATCCATGGCTTACGATCCAAATATGATCACATTTGAGGTGCTTGTGGTTAGGATTTTAGTGCTTGAACTCTGAGGGCACAGACCTAGACCACTAGCAGAAGGAAAGGTGAATTCTTCATGCATAGCTATGATGAAAACAGCTGGGCAGAGGAAGGACTCAGGGCCACTGGCTCCAGGCACATGCTATGTGGGAGGAGACTTGCATTTCTTCACTATCTGTCACCGCTCATCATGGGACAAAGGGGAAATATAGACACATGTTTCCACACACAGTTTTTAATTAATGTACTTAATAAAAATTTCTATATAAATTAGCTTGAACTGTGTTTAACATACCCTAAGGGAAAGTAAACTTGTGTTTTCCAGGAAAAGCAATGACTCTTCTAAATGAGAGGTTCTGGAATGGAAAACTGAAGTCTACATTTGTTTGAACTCTGGTGGTATCTCATTTAAAACATGTTGACATAACCTGGGGAAGGTAGTCAACAGTTTTCAAATTGGCCAAGAAATTCACTCAGTGTCAAGGAGCCTTAACTGGAATTGGGACTCAGGATAAAATCCTTTGTTTGAGAACCAAAAACTTCCCCCCCCCCAGGAGAAACTCTCATTACTAGAGAACTACAGAGAGGCTAATCCCAATAGAATCCGCCAAATTAGAAATGTGTGTAGAATTTAACCCATACTGACCTCACTCTCTGATGGAGATCCTGCTTGTTTGTATTTTTCAGAAGGCAGTGAGAGAGCTGAAGTCATTTCAACTCCACCAATGAGCTACAGGCGGAGGGCTGGCATCCTGGCAAGAGACGAACCACCCCAGATCTATCATGTAGCCCCAAATGAAACCCTTGAGAGAGTGACTGGATAGCAAGAGACCTATCAGCACAGTCAATCAGTCAACCCAGGATAAGTCAGCATGACAGACACCAACTATTTTCAACATGACCTAAAGCAGAAGTACAGAGACACTTAAGATCTCAACAATAAAGCAGGGTTAATACTCACCCACCATGACTCAGGGAACTGAGTGGAAGAGGGGGTGGAAAGATTGTTAAGAGTCATGGTGGGGGAGAACTGCCAGAGACATTGCCCCCCTCAGCAACAACACACAAGGTGGGGGAACCTGGCTCCCTCTTGTGCTATCCATAACCCCCTACTCCATGGATTGATCCAGTTTTCCCACTGAGGATCCCCAGTGGATTGGGGACAGGGAAGAGGGAAATGGGGACACCAACATAATATTTACTAATACAATGTATCTAATTTTGGACAATAAAAATATCGATTGAAAAAAAAAACAAAAAAATTTGACATAACAAACGAAAACAATGCTATTAGATGCTTGGATATTGTTGTAGTCAACTTTCTAGATGCTGCACAGAAAGAACCCAAACAAAAGCGGCTTGTGGAGGAATGGGTTTATTTGGCTTACGGACTCGAGGGGAGACTCCATTCTAGCAGGGAAAACGATGGCATGAGCAGAGGGCTAGACATCACCTCTGCCACAGCACTGCAAACAGCGGCAGGAAGGTGTGCCAAACACTGGCAAGGGAAAGCTGGCTTATAACCCCATAAGCCCGTCCCAACAAAACAGCTCTAGTGAGGTTCTAATTCCCGAATTGCCATCAGCTGAGGATTGATCTATCAGAACACATTCATTTGTTTGTGGGGGACACCTGGGTCAAGCCATGACAGATATGCCATCAGAAGTTTCTTTTTTTTTTTCTTTTAAAAATGTTTATTGACATTTTTAAAACTTTTTATTAAGAACCTCCATAAGTATAGTTAATAAACCATGATAAATAGCTCTCAAAAATATTTGATTAAGGGGAAAATGTAAGACTGTTTACATTTCCATTCACACAAACACCCATTCCAGCTGCTTTCCTCAAAAAGGATTGCCAAGAAACTTGCAATAGAAACAGTAAATCCACACTTTGGACCACTCCCAATATTACAAAACCCAGGCCTTTAACTAAGATCAGGCACATGACCTTGTCCACTGTGTTCCACTTGTGGCAAATCCATACCTCCCGAGGAAGGCCCTCAACCACAGCCCTGGCCACTAGTGAGTCCTGAAAGGAAAGGTTCAGAAAGCATTCATCGTTATAAAAGAAACAAATATTGTCCCATCATCCTAGGAGTTACATTTTAAGGGAGTATGGAGAAAAATATCTCCAATCTGTGTGTGTGTGTGTGTCTGCCTGCCTGTCTGTCTATCTATCTATCTATCTATCTATCTATCTATCTATCTATCTATCTATCTATGATATTTCATGTGTATTTCAATTTTTGAATGAAGTCTAATTTACATAATCAATAAATACATATAAACTTTTAAAAAGAGACATGTACATTTTGTAGCTATTTTCAAATGTAGGTAAGAAATATTTCAGGTGACAATGTGTGTCAGGATTGGAATATTGAGAATTCCCATGTGGGCTTAGTAGAATTTAAACTTATCAAGGAATGTCATAGTATAAAGGGAAATGAGACGCTCTTGAATTTATTGTACAAAGCATGTGCACCAAACTTTCTTAAAGGGAGTTGTCACCATCATCCCACACAAAATGTTCAAAATCACTAATCATTATAGGGATACAAATTAAAACCACATTGAGACCCCCACCTCACACCCATTAGAAAACAAAACAAACAAAAGTACAAAACTAAAGAAACAAACAAAAAAGTGCTGAGGAGAAGGTCAGCAGGTAAAAGCACTTACCAGAAGCAGGTGGGCCTGAGAGGGCCTGCTTCTCCATGAGGTGGATTGTTGAGCATGTGAAGAGTTGGGCTTGGCCATGCTCACCTGTCGTGAGGGGAGCAGAGATCAGAGAATCCTTGAAGTTTGCTAGTCAGTCTGTTTGACTGAACACAGGCAGTTCTGGGTTCAGGGAGACATTCCATCTCAGGGAAACAGGCAGATGAGCCACAGAGGAAGACACCCAACATCCTCCTCTGTGTATGGGGTGCATGCATCTGTACATACATGTGCACGCACCATGCCCACATACAAATAAATAAGAAATAAGAAGTGTTCGTGGGACAGTGGAGAAATCGCACCCTTGTTTACTAGCAGTGAGAATGTGACTATGGAAGATACTGTGGAGTTGCTCAAAATTTAAAATTAGAACTGTCATATCACCTATCAATCTTCCTCTGATTATATAAACCTGTTCCTGTACATTAAGTCTTCTTGGGGAAACATGGACAACTGTCTTTTCATTGCACAATATGGTACTAACCCCAAACCAAAGTAAGGATTCCACGCAAGTCCAGTTTGATAAATCAATGAGCTTACTGGGCTTACATCCAGGAGCATGGATGACTCCAAATCAGCTACATTCATTCAAAGTCCTACCCTGTCATGGACAAGTTCACGGAAGCTGCACCGTGGAGTCCCACTTTATCACTCCATTTCCTATACATGGCCCAGAGCCCAGAGGAAGAAGCCATACTACCCCCCAAGAGAAGCAGCTCACTGTAAGGCATGTGCCATGTGTTTGCACCTGCTTGATTTCATCAGATGTCCATAGCAGGTGATTGACTTATACCTTTATCATCCAGGTCTGTGCAAGTATTCTCTGTAATGCTAACACATGGACCACAGCATAACAAAACACATTTTTCAGAAGGTGGCCTCATTAATGAGTTCAGGGATGCGGGACTACATGCATCTAGTCATACTATACCATTGGTTATCTGTGTGAAAGTATAATCCACACCTTTCTGACATTCACTTCCTCATCTCCAGAATAGCTCAGTCCAATCCTCAAGTTAATGTCTAACTTTCATGACCTTTGATTGTCTATTTTTTAGACTGTGCTGCGGAGATTGCGCTTTACAAAGTGCATTGAGGTCCCTCTCCTCACTCACTTCTACAAGATGGCACTCCTAGTGCCTGGAATTTATATTGAATTATCAATAGAATTATGAATACGATGCCGCCTGTCAAGAGGCTAGCTATAGCATAGTGGGGAGTGCAATAAGGATGCAAGTGTCAGTCTGAAAATATCCACCCTCGGCAGTCACAAGGCCCCAGTGTCAGAAGAGATGAAGAGGGCCCGGGTCACTGTGCCAGGTCTGCTTGCCATGGTCCTTGGGCACAGAAGCTGCTTGGTAGAGAGGGTGATACATCTTCCTGACAAAGCTCCTGCCAGAAGAGAATGTACATATTTCAGCCCTGAGCCTTTCTGTGAGCTTTGCCAAATCCGTCAGGCAGGTAACAAAACACCGAAGAGAAAGAAATGTCAGCCCAGCCTGGTGACAGCCAGCATGGCTCCTTAATTACTCTACCTAGTGACAAAGGCCATTTATCAAGCTTGAAATAAAGTGGTTTTAAAGTTAGAAATTTATGTGCCAGCCAGTCAGAGACTGTAATTTTGGGGGCACTGGTTTAAACAGAGCCTGAGATGAAAGTAAACCAGAGAGCCAGCCAGCATTCTATGTGCACGATAAGCACTGGTTCTGCTTTGGCTCTTTGTGATTTTCCCACCCAAGTTTTGCCCCACATATCCAGCTGTAGCATTAAACCTTCGCGTTGATGGGATAAGACATCTAATGGAAGGAAAGGGTTTTAGTTCTGCCTTCAAGTTTTGAGGGCAAGTTTCATCATGAAACAGGGAACACATGGTAAGAACAGACAGCCAAGAGTCAGATCTCCACAGAGGCTGGGAGGAAGCAGAGGGTGTGAGCTGGCCATGAACTCCCAGTGGGGCTGGAATCATAAACTTCAAGGCCTGCCCCCAAACACATCTCCTTTTGCAAGGCTCCATCTTCCAAAGACTATACCAGCTGGCAACTAAATATCAGGCTTTACTCTAAACTCATGAAGTTTGGGAGAACATTTGACTTGCAAACCATCACTCTAGTTAATTGAAACTCTTCACCCAATGTGAGGTTTCACCTGAATTGAAAAGGAAGATCCATCCAGTCTTCACTTATTTTATTCAGTAAGTCTTTGTCACAGAATGTTAGTGTTCTGCACAGTGGGACTTGGTCAGACAGGGGATGTCTGCTCTTGGCTGTGAGCCAGTGATAGCAAAAGATGGTCTTAGGAGTCTGGGTTCTACTTTCTTTATCTCTAAAGGACAGTCAGGAAAGTGGCTCTGGAAAATCTCTCAAGTTCTATCATGCTAAAACGTGTGCTTTATTTAAATTTATTTACTGATTTGTGTGAACGTATGCTGATGAGTGTGTCCGTGAGTGTGCACATGTCATGGTGTACATGTTGAGGTCAGAGGACAACCTCAGGAGGTTGGTCCTCTTTTTCCACCTTGTTTATGAAACCCAGTCTCTCTTGTTGTTGCTTTTGCTGCTGGGAAGGCCAGCATGGCCCCATGGGCTTTGGGATTCTCCTGAATCCGCCTCCCTCTGCTGTTAGGTGCCACTTTGGCAACTGGCTTTACGAGTGCTGAGAATTGAGCGTGGGGTTGTGGGTTTGTAGGAGAAACATTTAACCATTGGGCTTTCTCTTCCACCCTCCTAAGGGACACCTGTGTAGATATTTCATATAGGTTATAAGCTTTCTGTCATAATAATAGGGAAGGTCAATTTTGAACCTCAATTAAGCAAAATGTTATCCCCCACCTCTCGCATCAATCTTCTCACTGGTAGATCTGCTTATAAAAATTAAACTCAATTAGGGGCAGGGGAGATGGCTCAGTTGTTGAAGGCACTTTTTTTTTAATAAAGCCTTATGGGCAGGGTTTGGTTCTCCAATACCTACATAAAGCCAGATGTGCAAAATGGTACCTGCATTTGGAGTTTGCAGTGGCAGGAGGCCCTGGTTTGCCCCCCCCCCCATTCTCTCTCCTTCTATCGCTCTCAAATAAATAAAGAAGACTCAACTATGATTGTTCTTCTTTGACTTTGGTAGAAACTTCATGGAATTAAAAATATTTTTTGAACTTTACTTGTGGAAATTGGTTTTCTTCTTCATTTAAATTCCTATATAAGATCCTTTGTTTTGCATTGAACTTAAATGCCTTGGCTTACTTTCTGTTTTTTTTTTTTTATATAGAAAAAGATAGCCAACTCTTATTTTAAAGTTTATATTCTTTGAGGTGGATTATTTCTTACAGCTTGTTCCCTAAAACCCCATTTCTGTCTGATGTTTAGTGGGGAAGAGGGTGTCACTGTCAAAGGAATTCCATGATAAATTTTGAGATGAGTAACAAATACATCTATGACCACGATCAAATAAAAAGCCCAATCCATTTTGCTTTGTTTAACGCAGTATTTCCACATATCTTTAAAAGACATCTTTACTGACAACAGGCCTCAGAATACATGTCCAGCACAGGTGTGTTATGAGGGGGTCCACTGCTCATACTCCTGAGTTCTTCAGGCATGCCCTCTTCACCCCAAGGCCTCTGGCTATGGAGGCAGGGAAATCGACATTTGTTTGCAGTTATTTAATCTTGCTGGACCAACTTGGATACATTCTGGGACTCACGCACTGCAATCAGACTTCTTCCTCCAAATGTGGGAAACGTTACCTTCTAACGTCCCACATCCAGGGGTGGTGGGAGTGTGTGGACTCTGGATGAGACTCTAAGAGTCTACAGAGAATGTGGAACATTTGCGCTTGCTTTGCTTGCCTTCGTTGTAACTACCAGATGCTGTCCCACTCACTGCTCTGCTGAAAATACTGAGGGGACTGCTCTTTGGAAGCCTTCAGAGATGAAAGAACCCAGCAAGGTAGTGTCACAGAGAAGCTTAGTTACAGGCCATTTCTCACGTCTTGGTAGCACTGAGATGATGGTGTTTGGGGTGGGCTGAGGAGGAGGAGTTTGGGACACCTGACTGAGCTCTATGACATAGGCTGAGCTCTGCGACACCAACCAGTGACTGTGACTAAGCTTCTCTGTGAAATTAAGAGGTAGAGAAACACAGACTGCTCATGAGAGGAAGGATGAATGGATCTTGCTCAGCTCCAGAGAGCAGTCTGCTAGTGGGCAGGGCAAGTGCAGTGCAAGGATTCTAGAATCCTCTTGGAATAAAGTATATTATTTGGCACCGAGGGTGGAATGTGGTGGTTTGAATGTAAAATGTTCCCATACCCCCCCCCCCCTCTCTCTCTCTCTCTCTCTCTCTCTCTCTCTCTCTCTCTCTCTCTCTCTCCTTTTTCTTCTCTGTGGATGTGAAGATATGATATCAGCTTCCTACTCCTGCTGTGTTTTCACCCTCATGATGGATTCCACCCTCTAAAACTTTAAACCAAACGATACTTTTTCCTTCCCTGAGTTGGTCAGGTCCAGCCCTTGATGACAGCAGTGAGGAAGTAACCGGCATGGTGGTGGAGTGGACCTCTTCACATCATGGCTGCCAGGAAGCTAAGAGGGTGGAGGAGTAGAAGTCCCAATGCTCTCTTCAAGTGCATGGTAGGCTGTACCTCCTATAGCTTCCTGGAGCACCATGTTGGACAAAAGTCATAACTCATGGATCTTTCAGGGACAGCCACAGTCCAGGAAAACAGGGAAGGAAAAACAAACACTTACAGGTTTGAGTCCAAGACCTGCCAGCCAGCCAGAGCGTCACAGTGACTAAGCTTTCTGGCTCCTCTGAGACACCACCTTGCTGAATTCTTGTGATGACAGGCTTTGTGCCATCTGATGTGACTCAGGTAAGTAGTGTCATGGTAGGGAGCACGGACAAAAATATTTGTCATGCACTGGCCTAAGTCACTTTGTTTTTCCTCAAGAAAATAAGGTTATATTCAGGAATTAGATTTCCTCCCAGGTAATCCCCTAAAAATCCCATTAGATCCATGAAATATATAAACTATACAACTACTTGGGTTACTTGGATTTCCGAGGGCTAGTCTGGGTGCCTACTCATTAAATGTTACTGTAGTGTTAGCTATTATTATTTTCTTCTAAAAAGAAGGAAATGATTTTGTTCATTCTGTCCCCCAAATCAATCCCATTGACACTCAGTTTTCTGCTGTAAATAGATTCTTATGTATCTTCCAGATATTTTCTGTGTAGGCAAGAAAATAGCAAGTACAAGTCAGTAGGCCTCCCTCAGAGCGTCACTGAAGCGTCACTGAAAAAGAACAGAATGTAAGCCATACAGGGGCCAGAGAGATGGCTCATGCTGGGCAACCAGGAGGACCTAGATGTGTCCCTAGAACTCACACAAAAGCTAGGACAGTGGCACTCAACTGTCTTCCTGGTGCTACCTGAAGACAGGAGGATCCCTGGGGCTCACTGGCTGGCTAATCTAACCATATCAGACTGAACTCTAGGTTCAGCGAGAGACCTTGGCTCAGAAACTAAGATGGAGAGCAACTGAGGAAGATGCATAGTGTCAACCTTTGGCCTCCATGCACACGTGCACACACATATGCACACACACATGAGCACACACACATGCACACACACACACACACACAGGTAAGTCATATAGCTATCTAAAGAGGTGGGGAGATTCCAAGTCCTGGGATGAGGGTATATCAGAGGAGCCTTAAATATGCCACAGTGGGCACACGGAGCATGCACAAGGCTTTGCAGTCACAATAGGGCCTTGGGCTTTGAGTACCAGGAGGACCCATAAGCAGAAGCTTGCTCACTATGCCCTGACTTACATTTAGCAGTATGGGGAATCACGTGGAGGCTGTTGTATAATCATCAGGTGAGAGATTGTGAGACTATGAACCTTGATGGTAGTGAAATGGAGAAATGGTTGGATCCTGGATATATTTCCAAAGTGCACCTGACCAGTGTGATGTGTTGTTGAGTTGGTGTGGAGTGTGAGAGAATGAGATGAATCTATGGTAACTTTCATCAATGATGGCTGACTAGCTGTAAGGTTATGGGTACAAATTCCTAGTGACCACTATTTAAGGCCCAGCCTCCTGGTCTGCAGGGTCTGGGCTCCCTCTGTTGCAGCCTCTGGCCTTCTCAGCACCATGTAGCACCTTTGTGCTGTGCTAAAATTCTTTGCTCCAAAGTGAAGGTCAAAGTGTCAGAACATAATCTCCCATTAAATTGTAGACTTTCAAGTCCAAATCAGCTACAGCACATAAGAGTAGAATATTGATCATCTCTTTCTTTGTGTGTGTGTGGTGCTAGGGATCAAACCCATGACCTTTGCCTGTTAGGCAAGCTCTCTACCACTGGGTTACCCCCTCAGCTCTATGTGAATTGGTCATTATCTGAAAGACGCTTGGGAGAACCTAGGTGATTCTGAACTCCTGTGTTGGCAACAGCTGCATTAGTCCATTATTCTAGAAAGTTACGTGATTCTTCTTTTGAGGCCAAACTCTGCAATGAGTGTCATAGTTTGACATCCATCGATCACTTTTCTGTGTCTTTTAATGAAAACACAGTGAAGACAAATGTGATAGTTATCATTTTCTTCCTGGAGTCATTTCAATTTAAAGTTAATTAAATGTCTTCCCATCATAATTTTATTTCAATAATAGCAAGACATTGCGAGAGCTGTAAGAATCCCCTAGTCTAAAATAAACATATGCAAATACCTTTTTTGAAATGCCACAGTGTGTACAGACAGCACTACTTAAGCATGATTAGTGCTTTTTCTTTATTCATTTTATTAGCAAAGTATTGAAATGATGAGGTCGGGATTAGGGGTGCTCAATGAAGACATTCTTAAAGCTCTGGAGAAGAGTTTGGGAAGGGCTGCTGAAATTTCTGTGACTTAGAACCTGTGGTTTTCCCATTTGTTGGGGGTTGTTATAGTTTGGACTGTGGTGTCCCTAAAAGGTCCATGAGTTACGAATTTCATCCAACGTGGTGCTCCGGGAAGGTGGTAGAAGCTATAGGAGGTGCAGCCTACTATGCACTTGAAGAGAGCACTGGGACTTCTGCTCCTCCACCCTCTTAGCTTCCTGGAAGCCATGATGTGAAGAGGTCCACTCCACCACCATGCCAGTTACTTCCTCACTGCTGTCATCAAGGGCCGGACCTGACCAACTCAGGGAAGGAAGAAATATCATTTGGTTTAAAGCTTTAGAGGGTGGAATCCATCATGAAGGTGAAAGAACAGCAGGAACAGGAAGCTGATGTTATATCTTCACATCCACAGGGAAGAGGAGAGATAGATAGATAGATAGATAGATAGATAGATAGATAGATAGAGAGAAACATTTTACATTTATTCAAACCACGACATTCCACCCTTGATGCCAAGACACATGGCAATTTCATGATGTAAAATGAGTTCAGTGCAACTTTAAAAGTCCCCATAGTTCTTACCAGTCCAAACACTTCAAAAGTCTAAAGTTTAAGGTGTCTGAGACTCAAGGCAGTCTCTAAACTGTGAGCCTTTAAAATAAAAACAATGTGTATACCTCCAATATATAATGGTACAGAATAAACTTTCTCATTCCCAAAGGGAGAAATGAGGACAAAGTAAGAAAGATTGGACCAAAGCAAGACTGAAACCCAGCAAGGCAAACACTAAATCCTATAGCTCCTTATCTAGTATCTGGGATTTTTGATGAAATAATCTAGGCTCCAAAGGGCATGGGTAGCTCTGCTGCCTATAGCCAGATCCTCCCTGAGCAGCATACAGCTTTTATTTATTTGAGAGAGAGAACACCAGAGCCTTTTGCCACTGCAAGGGAACTCCAGATGCATGCACCACTTTGTGCATCTGGCTTAACACTGGGGAGTAGATCCAGGGCTAGTGAGCTTTGATAGCAATTGACTTTAACCACTAAGCCATCTCCCCAAAAGCTTTTCTTGGTAGATGAATCTCGTATGTAATTAAAAAGTTTCCAGTAGCTGTATTTAAGGTGGTAAGAAGAACTGGGGGGCGGGAATTCATACTATATCTTACTTGATACAATATTTTAAAAATATTTCATTCATGTCAGTATACCAATATAAAAATTGATTTATATGTTGGTGCTAAGTCTTCAAAATTTAGTATGTATTTTGGATTCAAAGCACATGTCTGTTAATCCTAGTGATATTTTGGGTGTTTATGGGGCTAGTGGCATCTGCACTGGGCGATATAGCAGAAAATAGGTGATCAATCAATGTATTTTAAAAAAATTGTATAGATGATAAAAAGAACTATCCAGGTCCTGAGCCTTAGGGGTGCTGCTGTCAGAGATTCTGCTGTTGTTCGTTCTCTTACTACAGTAGGGAGGGTTCTGAAGGAAGCCAAGGTCCCCCCTCCTCACCTGGACTCACACAGCCTCCTGGTCTCTCACCCAGCCTCACTTCTCTGTGACTGTATTTCTGAGGACAGCCAGTGTCCATGTTCCTAAAATGCTAAGCTTCCTGGGTCCTTCTCTTGTTTGAGAGTCCTTCAGTATCATCCCCTCAACATTGGAAGAAAGTCCAAATTCCTCATCAGGGACAAGAAAGCCCTATGACATGGGTAGCCCGCTTTTCTAGTGTATTCTATTCTGTTCTCCTCAAATGCTCTGCCCCACTGGGATTGTTTGTTTTTTTTGGCTTCCACAAAGCAGGTGGATTTCACCTTGTACCTTTGTCCATGGTATTTTAAGAGCATGCATATTCTTCCCTCCCTTCTTCTCCTCTTCAGTTCCTGGTAACTCCTACATTTCCATCAATTAAATACAACTTAGAAATATCATTTACTTCAGGAAGCTCTTCCTGGTGCCCTGGCCTCTGACTCTCTTATTCCTGCTGCTAAGCTCTACCTTTAAATATTACTCACTCTTAGTTCCCATTGCCACAGCCCTCATGCCAGGAACTTTTGTCTCCTACACCTTGGGACCTGGGATAACCGAAGGAAGATGAAGACTGGTTTGGATCACAGAGGCTTGGGAAATTTTATTGTTCTCATGAAGTGTAGCCAGAAGTCTTAGGACTAATGAAATGGATATTTTCTATCTAGTTAGAAAAAAGTATGTGTGAGTGGACTAGGTCCAGTGTCATAGGTCATGGGTTCAATCCCCAGCAGCACAAAAATGAAAGATGAACTGAGTGGCTGAGTAACATTTGTGGGATATAAAACTCCCAGTCCTCATGGTGACCTGTGACAGTCCCTTTCTTCGCTCACCATGAAAATATTATTTAATTGGGGGTCAGCTGTGTCCTTCAGTTGAGAGATGTTGGTTCTGGGCAAACTTGGGCCTCCTGTGTCCTTGAGTTCTGAGGGTTCCTCCCAGCGTCTCCTCCTCGTCATTAAAATGACTTACAGTGATTACACTTAGCACCATTGGTTCTGAGCCACAGGAGCATAGCAGCCTCACCAGGGAGTTTTCCTGACCTGAAGTGGTTTTGAATGCAGCCTCCCTCACTGCCCTTCAAGGCTCTGAGTGCAGTCTCTCAGGATGGAGCCCAGGAACACATCCCGCGAACAGGCTTCTCAGCCAAGTCTAGTATTTCATCTCTGGTTAAAAACCACTGAGCTGAAGATAAGCGAACAGCAAAAATAGTCTGAAATCAATGGTATTTCAGGTTCTGACAGGTTCACCACTATTACTGGTGGCCTCTGTCTGGATGTTTCCAGGTTCTTGGCATCTTATTCAAAGAATTGAAAAAGCACACAGAGACACCAAAGCAGCAAGATATTTTATTACAGAACAAAGCAAAAACGCAAGCTGGCCAGGCTGCAGGAGAGCAGACCACTCTTTGAGTTCTGAGTACTTGAGAGCATCCATTATTATTTGGGGCTTCCTTTTACTGGGTCCAGAAGGAGGGGCTGGTTTCTAAGAGGCATAGTGTAGGTGCTTCTGTTTTGATTGACAGGTTTGGGTCATATAAGCTGCTCATGTCTTTTCCCATGATGCACCCAATCGTGCATAGACATGAGGTGATAAGGAGATTCTCTCTAAAAGTACACTCAAAAGGCAAATTTCCCTTACTGTGCATATACCAGTTCAGGCCACATTGGCCTCTTGTCTCTACTTCCTGGATATGTTTGATGGTTAGGTTTTGTTGTCAACTTGATCTTTTAAATTATCTTTGGTGGGTCTCTGAGGATGTTTACAGGAAGGCATCCTCTCAGTAGGGGGAAGGATGTAAAGAAGCTCAAAGAAGCTAGAAGTAAACATCCTTTCCTGTGTGGGCAGTGCAGGAAGGAAATTCCAGAGACTCAGGAAGCCATTAAGTCTGGGATAGGGTTGCAAGACCCCACCCTAAGCCTATATAAGGGGGAAGAAATTCTCTCCTTGGCACACCCCCTGGCTCTCCTGCCTGTTTGGTATTGTGTGTGTGGTGTAGGTGATGAGTTTTTCTCTCTGCTCGGACCTGTGAAAGAGGGCCAGCCTCTTTCGCTGTTACAGAACTTGCTTGCCCTCAATCTGTAGTTTCAATAAATACTTTCTTCCTCTAAACTGTGCCTGGTTTGAAGATTCATCCTAGCTGCGTGTGGCTGACTGCGACAATATGTTTGAATGGAAACAAGGCATTGCCACAGAGTTACCAAGGAGAACCCACTTACCCTATTGTGGGAAGTGGGGTGTACATACACCGTGATGCAGGCGAGACTCCTGGGCTGTTAGTTGCATTGAGGAAGGGGGTGTGGATAAAGCCCAAACCCAAGAGCAGGCCCAGGTTGCTAGGCTCTACCTATGCTTGCCTGCCTCAAGGTGATTTCTTTCTGATTGATCACATGTGTGTCTGTGTATGGTTTGTGTGTGTGAACATGTATGTTCATATGTGTTAGGGTGCATGTACACATGTATGTGAGTAGAAGCCAGGGGAAAACTTTGGGTGTCATTCTTATATATACTGTCCACCTCTTTTTGAGACAGGCTTTCCATTGGTCTTGAGTTCATCAATTAGGCCAGTCTGGCTCACCAGCCAGCCCTGGGAACCTGCCTGTCTCCATCTGCCCAACACTAAGGTTACTAAGCCATCATGCTTGCTTCTCCAGGCCCACCAGTAAGAGAAACTGTTAGCCAGGTTGGGACAGGCAGCTAGTATGAAGGCACAAGAAGTCCATATCTGAGGGACTGGGCCTTGTTAGTTTTCACACAACTCATAATCTTATTAGTGCACAGCTGCCAATTTCATTTTATAATGCAAATAAAAGTCATGTATATCAATGTATTTATTGTTTGCCATAACCAATAAGAGATAAAGTAACGTTTTATAATGAATCTCACATCTCTTTCAAATGCCTGTTGATGAGGATGTGCTAACTTAATAAAACCTAACGTTCCGTCTTCGGTTGGCCATAGTACTTTAGGGCTGAGATTCAATAGCCATGCCTGCCTATTTGGAGTTGGGAGTTAGGATAGACACAGTTTTGGGCATTATCGTATTTATATTCATTTAACTTGTATTTATTGGAAACTTACAGTGAACTAGCTCTTGTTATAATACAGCAAAAAAGAAAAAAAAAAAGAAATACAAATTCCAAACCCTATCCTTGGGGAGATTATATTTTGCTGGAAAGGATAAAAACAAATTTTAAAAAGTACTATAGATGTGATAATTAATATGGAGGAAAAAGCCCCCAAATAAATTAGGGAATAATTGCATGGAGGAGGGGAAGGGAATAGTGGTGATATTTGAGCACAATCATAAAAGAGACTGGGGGATGAGACATGCAGACATCTGCCAGAAAAGTGCTCCTGACGGAGCAATAAGTGTGAAGGCTCAGTAGTAGTGACCAAATAGCCAGCACAACAATTCAGAGAGGCCTGCTTGCAGCTTGAGTCTCCAGTGGGCAGAGCCCAGGGCCATGTTACTGGGGGTAGATCTTTTTTTATGTTAAAATTTCTACTTTTTTATTATTATCCATAATGAGATACATTTAATGAACAAATAATTAGTTGTCATCCCAAGTTCCCCAATGCCCCTCTTTCCTATCCTCAATCAGCTGGATATCCTCCTCCATGGGCAAACTGGATCAGTCCATGGGTTAGGGGGTTATGGACAGCCTAGAAGTCAACCTGGTCCACC